>JAMPIV010021294.1:70000-277500 GCA_024509875.1 Oreohelix idahoensis | reverse complement strand
GTTATGTTAAATTATAGAATAAAAGATACACCAGAGTATCTAGTGGTGTAGATATTTTCCTATAACTGACCTCGAAACCCTCGAATCGGTCGGTTGGATCGGAGGGTTGATCAGTGAGTTAACAATTCACTATCGTAAAACAAGCTATTGTTACCGAAACAGAACCAGGCTCGACAGTAAACATACCTGGATTTCGCAGATGATGTAGCATTCTTAAGTTCAACACCAAGACAATCCCAAGAAGCAATAAATAATTTGTGTCATCTCTCGGTTAAAATAGGTCTCCAAATAAATGCCTCTAAAACTAAAGCTATGAACTTTTCTAACGAGACCTTTGATATCATCTTGAACGGGGAAAAACTACAGAAAGTTGAAAGTTTCAATTATTTAGGCAGTAAAATGACTCAGGATGGTGACACAACAAGAGAAATCCATACTAGAATTGCTTTGGCAGCTAGCGCCTTCAATAGATTATCTAACATTTGGAAATTAAGATCATTGAATATACATACCAAGCTTCGTCTGTTTAATTCAAATGTTATCTCAGTGTTAACATACGGCTGTGAGAGTTGGAAAATAACAAAATCATTGGAGAACAAGCTGAATACATTCGAGAACAAATGTCTTAGAAAACTCATGAACATCAGTTGGAAAGAATTCAAGACTAATCGACAAATAAGAGAAGACTCTAGGCAGAAATATGTCTCCGACTATATAAGGAAAAAGACGATGGTCATATATCGGTCATGTCCTACGAATGCAAAACAACAGAATACCACTTACAGGCGCTCACTTGGGTTCCTGAGGGTAAGCGGAAAAAAGGAAGACCAAAAGAAACACTCAGAAGAACAATAATAAGAGAAGGAAGAACGTTGGGCCTAAATAATGTGCAAGAGCTAAGAGGAGTGGCGTCACAACGAACAACCTGGAGAGCACTGGTTTCTGCCTTATGCGCCGTGTTTGGTGCTTAAAGAATTTATTATTATTTATTATAAGGTTAGACAGAAAGAAACCAGTTAATTGGTGCTGTACGGTAGAAAGAAGTCATTAATCTTTCACACTGGTTCTTTCACTTGTACTGTTAGGTTAAACAGAAATAAATAAGATCTTCTGTTGGTTCCATAAAGTTAGACACAAAGAAGCCACCTCTTTCAATGGTGCTATAGGGTTGAAAAGAAAGAACCCAGTTCATTTTTTTTTTGGTGCTATAAGGTAAAAATAGACGATTCTTTCTTCATTTTTGCTATTACCATAGCAGGAAACCAATTCTTTCACTGGTGCTTTAGGGTGTGACAGAAAGAAGCCAATTCTGTTATTGATCCTTCAAAATTAAAAAGAAGAAACCAATTCCTTTATTAACGCTACAAAGCTAGAAAGAAACCAGTTATTTTAGTGTTGATATTGGGTTATATAGAAAAAACCCAGTTATTTTAGTGTTGATATTGGGTTATACAGACCAAAAAAAAACCTGTTATTTTAGTGTTGGTAAAGGTAAAGGATCCCGTTACACGCCTATTGAGACATATTGGGAATACGATGTTAGACCCGTATTTTCTTGACCATCTGCACACTAGGGGTGATGTAGTCAGCATCACGCCGGCCGCCTTATTAACCTTCCCTGAGTTGTTCTGGTACCCAATACATTAGGTTGGGTCGACCCCGGAGCCGTTTGCGGTCTAAAAAATCCAATCTCAACTGGGATCGAACCATGGACCACCGAGCTAGGAAGCAAGTGCACTAACCACTGCGCACATCCCTAGGGTGCCGATGGTCAAGAAAATACGTTGCTACTGGGTTATAAAAAAAAAAAGTTATTTTAGTGTTCCTATTGGGTTATACAGAAAAAAATCCAGTTGCTTTGCAGGTGCTTTGAAATTAGACCAATGATAAAAGACAAAATGAATGTGGATTCAAAATATGCAACAGTAAAAAGTGAAGATAGCGCCAACAGTGTTGATACTGGTCTTCTAAATATGATCAACAACCTGTCAAACCGTGACATAGTAGAATATAATCAGATCACACGTTTACACTTGGGTAAATGCTCTAATACAACCTTGAGAAATTTATTAGAGCCCCAATACCGATACTAAATATGGAATGTGCACGCGAACGCTATTTCTGCTACAAACAACGAACACATGAGAGCACTGATAGCAGCACGTGCCGATTTCCACCTATCAGAACCTTCTCAACAAGATAATGACCGCATGCAGCTATCAACACCGTGCTCGGAGATTAGCATTCCCTGTGAAAACTACAGCCATTTGTCAAGCTAGATGTTCAATAGACAGCCACAGTGGCATGGTTCTAAAGATGATGGTTACATTCATTGAGTATCTTCATTGCTACAACAGGTAAAACTGATGGGGAAATAGACAGAGGATGACAAACAGAGATGGTTCATTTATTCATTACTCTTGAAATCCATGCGGAGAATAGATCTTCAACAATATTCACATATAGCCTGCTCGTCCAGTGCCATCCGTTCAGAATCTTTCAATGACTCCTGTATACTTTTCACGACTTTCTCAAAGTTCCCTCTATCAGAGTCGTTTCGGTGTCCATCTCTTACCTTGGGTGTTCCACAACAAAGACTGTCTAGTAATGCTATCACGTGGCTTCCTCAGTGTGTTTCATATCCAGTGCCAAGGTATTTTCAATCATTCCTTGTCCCATTATTATTTGTCAGATTCTTTCCACTACTGAAGTTCCACTTTTGAGACCTTGTCAAACCATGTCAATCCTTTTATTGTAAACAAACACAAATTTATGAAAGTTTCTCACTTCTTAATTGTCGTCGTTGCTGCTATCCATTCTTCAGAACCATAATAATTTAATTTCTTGGTTGTCGTACTTCTATTGTCCATGTTTTGCAGCCATAAAACAGACCTAAATAGAGAAGATGGAACACTTTTCTATCCTTGGCGTGGAAGAAGTTCAAACTCTGAATCGACAAACAGCACTAGAATAGATTTTGAGCGGGGAAAGGTAATGGCCTACACCTGTCAGCAGGCACTTGAAGGAAAAAAAAAATTGATTTGTTTAAAGAGTTCCTAAAATTCTAAAAGGACTCTCCCCACGTCACTGGTGGCCCCAGATCTTCAGCCTCGACGAGAAGTGGCTTGTCTTACTTCCACATTCTCCTTCAGCGAGAAAAATAAACGAGTTCTTTGTCTGCGGGTATTTTTAAACAGGGGACACCCGGCCGTCCAGGGTGGACATCTGATATCCATGTGTCAGTCTGGTTTATTGGACATTAAATCTGTCACCAGGTTGTTCGTGCACCTTGTTGCATTTTTAGCAGTTCTTCTGTTTCTTGCGCTTATTTCAAGACATTACATGTAGATTTTCCTCTACGAAAACTTGCACAGATTTTCCTCTACGAAAACTTGCGCTGGATGGAAGATTATTCTCTGCAATAGTAGTATTCATCCTGTTTTGTTTCATGCATCCTTACGCCGAGTTTTGAGACACTTTATGAACCCAAGAAGTTTTATTGCTCTACATTGACATTCTTTCATCGTTATGATAATTTTGGGAGCACACACTCGCAACAAATTGCCGTATGTCGCAACAAATTGCCTTATGTCGCAACAAATTGCCTTATGTAGTTACTGTGAGTCTGTGAAGAGACCAAGAAAGAATATGACTACTACACCCATGCATGTCGTACAAGGCTGTGCACGGGGCTGGCCACTTCAACGTGTAAAACAAATTAACATTTAAAAAATATGCACATTCCAAGTATGATACTTGATGCCATGCACTCCATTGATGCCACTAACCCTTTTCAAAATGTCATGCACCCCAAGGTGCACTATGTGCCCTGGTTGACTGCCACTGCTTTATATCTTTTTTAAGAAGCTTTCTTCTTTCGCTCTAATTTTCGCCATGCACAGTACAGCAGCGATCGGCGACCAAGGAGGTGTGAGTATCTACTTTAGAACCACTGAGCACTCTAAATATCTACTTTGATCAAATCTTGTCTGTTGCAAGGTTTCAGAGTACTCAAAATTTGAAATAAGCTCAGCGTTACTGTAACTTTTATCCGCCGAGTGGAGCTGACGATAATGTCTTTCTATATCCTCCATTCTCTGGTGTAATTGAATGAGTTGTTTATTCAAATCCCTCAAAATCATTTATTTGTTTGTCAGTGTATTTCTCTTACTGTCATTCTTTTTACCCTTGTGGATATGAAGTTACCAGTTATAAATACTTCAGATTGTGGCTTTTTCCCGCATGACGTCAAAAACATTTCTTTAACTGTTTGCACATTCTTCTAGATAACTGGCGTATGTCTTCTATGCTGTAAAAATCGATATTTTTTCGTTCTTTCCCCTTTCATTTCCTTCATTGCTCCCTAAAGACGATTGTCGCCAAGACGGCAGCCCCCTCCCCCCTTTTGTTGTTGATGCAGGCAGCTTGGGCCAAAACAATTCATATACTTCTACAGTTATGGTTTTTTTAGCAATTTATTTTACGATAAGTTCCAACCCCAAGCAGGAAACTGATTTGGCTAGAAACAATTCAACTGTAATTTCCCGTGACATTTATCTACACACAATGTCTGAGCTTTGTCGCCCAAAAAAAAAAAAAAAAAGTGAACATGTCAAACATGCTCCATAGTTTGTTTATTTTCTTTGTGTTATTTTATTATTTTTATTTTTTTTTTAATTAAAATTTTGCCTCGTTTTGGTGAGGCGCGTCCCGTTTAACCTAGTTGGTTATATTAGGGCGCATGTCCAAATATAAAAGACCTTCAGGTCTGTCTTAAGAATTGTGTTATTCCCGTTTCTCGAAAACATTTTACAGCCACGTGAATCTACACCAGTGTTTCCCAGACTGTCTTGAGTCACCGCCCCCTTTGGGAACCGCTGCGCTGCCTCCTACGTGTTGTTCTCTGGGGTCCCCGGGGAGATAAAAGACGTAATAGGGCTACTGTTCCTTCCGGCATATCAGGTTGTGTATGGGGCTGGCAACCTCATTAAGTGAAACAAATAGCAACAAAAACCACTGCTGCAGGAGCCACATGAATAATTTGGTTAGGGCTTCCTGCTCGCTGCAGTGGTGGCTTCGTGCTTCATAAAAAGAAAAGAAGGGGATGAGGGGAAGGAGGGGAGGAATATATGTACAAACCAGTTGATAGTATTAAAACAGAGACAAGGAAAGAAAAAGTTAGTGCTTACCTACGACAAACAGATACTGTATTAAATGGTTGCAGTTAGTCATAATACAGACACGCGGGGAGAGAGAGAGAGAGAGAGAGAGAGAGAGAGAGAGAGAGAGAGAGAGAGAGAGAGAGAGAGAGAGAGAGAGAGAAAACGAACGAACGAACGAACTTTATTTTCAAAGGGTTGAGAATTGGGCACGCAGGCCCGTCTGACATTCTGCCCTTCCTTTCTCTCACCTTTCATACTGAATTCATTTATTCCCATATGCATTTTACATATCAATGTCAAGGAATTCAAGTAAAATAAAGAGAGAGACAGACAGACAGATAGACAGACGTCGACAGATAGACAGACGTCGACAGATATACAGACAGAGAGAGAAACAGAGAGAGAGAGAATCACAGAAAGTGAGCTGGCCTGAAACGAGCCAAATATCGTTTTGCTAAACACCAAGAAGTTACAGAATTCATAATTGTGCACTTACTTAGAAAAGAAGGACAGAAGTGGTACAACAAGGCCGCCAGTGTGGAACTGATGACAAGAACTAGACAAGGTACTAGTGGAGCAGGACATGAGAAGGTACCAGTGGAGCAGGACATGAGAAGGTACCAGTGGAGCAGGACATGAGAAGGTACAAGTGGAGCAGGACATGAGAAGGTACAAGTGGAGCAGGACATGAGAAGGTACCAGTGGAGCAGGACATGAGAAGGTACCAGTGGAGCAGGACATGAGAAGGTACCAGTGCAGCAGGACATGAGAAGGTACAAGTGGAGCAGGACATGAGAAGGTACCAGTGGAGCAGGACATGAGAAGGTACCAGTGGAGCAGGACATGAGAAGGTACCAGTGGAGCAGGACATGAGAAGGTACCAGTGGAGCAGGACATGAGAAGGTACAAGTGGAGCAGGACATGAGAAGGTACCAGTGGAACAGGACATGAGAAGGTACCAGTGGAGCAGGACATGAGAAGGTACAAGTGGAGCAGGGCATGGGAAGGTACCAGTGGAGCTGGACATGAGAAGGTACCAGTGGAGCTGGACATGAGAAGGTACCAGTGGAGCTGGACATGAGAAGGTACCAGTGGAGCTGGACATGAGAAGGTACCGGTGGAGCAGGACATGAGAAGGTACCAGTGGAGCAGGACATGAGAAGGTACCAGTGCAGCAGGACATGAGAAGGTACCAGTGGAGCAGGACATGAGAAGGTACCAGTGGAGCAGGACATGAGAAGGTACCAGTGGAGCAGGACATGAGAAGGTACCAGTGGAGCAGGAATGAGAAGGTACCAGTGGAGCTGGACATGGGAAGGTACCAGTGGAGCAGGACATGAGAAGGTACCAGTGGAGCAGGACATGAGAAGGTACCAGTGGAGCTGGACATGAGAAAGTACCAGTGGAGCAGGACATGAGAAGGTCCCAGTGGAGCAGGACATGAGAAGGTACCAGTGGAGCAGGACATGAGAAGGTACCAGTGCAGCAGGACATGAGAAGGTACCAGTGCAGCAGGACATGAGAAGGTACCAGTAAAGCTGGACATGAGAAGGTACCAGTGGAGCTGGACATGAGAAGGTACCAGTGGAGCAGGACATGAGAAGGTACCAGTGGAGCAGGACATGAGAAGGTACCAGTGGAGCTGGTCATGAGAAAGCACCAGTGGAGCTGGACATGAGAAGAAGACGCTGGCGATGCATTAGACAAACGTTGAGCAAACCTGTTGATAGCCTGCCAGGCAGTGATTGTATGAGAAGCAGAGACAGACGGGAGAACACATGGAGAAGAGAACTGGAGACATAAGTGAAGATGATGGGGGAAAGACTAAGAAATACCTAGAACTGATAGCACGTGACAGGAGAACTTGTTGTGTGTGTTGAAGGCCTATGCTCCTTGGGGAACTGACGGGTATTGATGATGATGATGAGAATGAGACATAAAGAAGTGTTAATTCCGATCTAAACTAGTACTATAATATCCAGTTCTTCAAATGTTGCAGTTATATATCCCCCCCCCCCCCCCCCAAATCTCTTTTCGATAACGGCGACTGTAGATAACAAGTATAGCGACTGCCTCTCACCCTGTTTAAAAAAAACAAAAAAACCCAAGTTTACAATATTCAACGGCAAATTCTGGTAGGACAATACTGTCACAAGCTGACACGTTGGAATTGTGGAAAATCCCGGAAATTCCCTATCTCGGTATTCCCCCGCATGACAGGAAAGTTTCAGGTGCAGGCCGCTATTAACCCGATCGTTTATCGTCCCCCGATCAGAGTTGAACTTAAAGTCACGTTTGTCAATGGTCAAAGAATGTGACGTCCACATTCCTCTAGAAACATTCATCAAACACTCAGGATCAGTGCACAGAAAATACTCGTCCGTCGTGATATCACTGGATGTCCGGTCCCTTACTTCAAAGTGGGACACAGTACTCCTGTCACGAAAGGATCGCAGAGCGGTATCTTCACACACATCGGATTAAGTGCTGAATGTAACGCGACGTTTTTCTGTCTGGGCGTGGTTGTCTCAGCCTCGGTTAAACCCTCAAATAACGCAAATCCATATCTCCAAGTATCCCAGATTAGTTGCAGGTGGTTGCTAATGCAACAGACAATCAATTGGTCTACTGATCCTTAAGGAAAAGCGATTACAATGATATTATTCACACGGCTGCCAACCTAATCGCGTAAAACAAATAGTCACCAGAAATAGCACATGAATGTATTTGGTGGAGTGTTCTTGCAAAAAGACCAGTCGTTGTAGTGGTTCCATGATCCATATGTGCGAAAAAAAATGAAATGATAGTGATAAGAAAAGGTAAAGTTAGTCTCATAGCAGATATCGACGTAGGGGAGTGAAGTGTTACAGACTTCACTATACTAGCACCAGCTTCGAGAGATGGGGTGACCAGTTCCTTTCATCGCTGCCTTTTCCTTCCCTAGCAGTCACATATCCATTCACAACTGAGTAGACTGCAGCGTGATGCCACCGTATTTCGAACCCAGTACCTTTGCCACGAGAGACCAGCGCTCTAACCACTGTGCCAGTCGGACGTTCATGATAGTGATACTTCTAAGTAATGACGAGGGAAATCACGTAGAACAGGTGATCCGTGAACTGAATCATTCACAGACTCGATAATTAACAATGTATTTTTTTATTGCTAATTAGTTAATCAATTTAACAATTAAACTAATTCATGACTGTACAAGGTACAATACGACGGTGATTTCCCTTTGCCATTCGTCTGTTTAAGAGGGGAAGCAATAAATAGAACGAAGCAGTCCACATTCTTTGGACACATTTTGAGAAGCGGAAAACTGGAAACTGTTGTGACAAAAGAATAGATGGAAGAAGTACGAGATGAGCTGATGTGGACAGTTTGACATCGTTGCACGGAAAAAAATTCAACAACAAAATTGATAAACAAGACTGGGGACAGGAGATCATGGAGTGACATCATCGCCTATGCCTGCTGCCACGGTGTATGAAGAAGAAGCAGAAGAATTAATCTGCACACAAAAGAACAATAAATAAATAAACACAATTTAAAAAAAAAAAACTTGCAGTATCCACACAAAAGTCGAAATTTACTGTAAGACCTTGCCATGAGGCTGTACACAAATTACATAACGCAAAGGAAAGGGGGCGGGGTTGCCGAAATCAGATGGCTGTTGTTCTGAGATAGTGTTACATAACGCAGGAAAAATCCATTGATAGGTCGTAAGAAACTGGCTATACAAAGTTTCTACTTTCCGTACATAAGACTGTGTTAGTGAGAAAGAGTGAACATTCAGTGCACAGAGGTGTAACACAATTTTAAAGTTGGGAAGGAGGTGGCTGAAAATGTCAATAATTGGGTTACGTAATTTGTGTACGGCCACCATGGGGTTTATGCTGTGGATAATAAAAGGGCGCAAGAGCTATGGAGCAACAGATTATGAACTCCCTGTCATTAAGAAAATAATGCATATATAAATAAATATAATTAAGTTTTAATACTTTCTAACTAATAGTAATTATTAAGTAAGTTTTACATTTTTGATACAGATTTTCTGTATGTTGTTAATGGTTGTTAAGCCCACTTTATAAGGAAGGTCCCAATTAATTTGTACCAGGGTGTAACTGTGACGAAACGTCTATGCGTGTTCTCTTGGTGGCTCTCTCACACCTTTAGCCACTACGGCTATCCCTATGTTTGCACAAGACGGGAGATAATGAGGTAATCGCTTCCGATGTACGTTCTGTATCGAGATTACAGATAAATCTGTCTGGAAACTCAAGATTTGCAGACGATAGCATCGGGGCAGTATCAGTGCACAACATTTGTTTGTGAAGATAGCACAAGATGCCGGCGGAAGTCTGACACAACGATATGAAGAGGACACGCGTGGATATTAAATTTAATATTTTGAAACACGTGAGGGTATTTTTCGAATTTGAAGCAACCCTACCCACGTAGTGCTGAACGAGATTCGATTGGATTGGTTGATTTGATAGGCCGGAATATACAGGTACAATGTATCTCATCGGAAAATTGGACAGAAACACAGCTGGAATTGGAACTTGGAAACTGGAAGTATAATGTAACTAAATCGGAGTCACAGCACACACTGCAGCGCAAACGTCAGACTAGCCACTCCTGAAAGCCAGAAAGAAAAATGAGACATTGGACTTAGAAATTCCACAACTATAAGTAACAGATCGAATATTGGGCAACTTAAGAATTTACAAGTAAACCCGCATTTTTAATACAAGACTGGAAACTTAGAAATTTGATCACAAGTCATTGAGGAATTAAACAGAAGTTTTCCCAGGCCAGTGATTTCGCAGAACACTCGCCGTCAGAGGAATTAACTCTAATGTCCAGACCTAAGTGATTTCGAAGCATCTAATACAGAGCAGTGTCCAGTCTAAATCTGTGCAAGGAGATTGTGTTTTCCCAAAATATTGGGGTAAGTTGTGAACATTTATTTTACAAATGTGAATTTGACATGTTTTTTTTTTTGTTTGCGTAATGGTTATAAATGATGCTGGCAACCTCAACATATGAAAAAAGTATATTCATAAACCACTACAGCAAGCGCTGGTCATTTCTTCTTGTTAGTCGTGCGGAAAAACCCGACAGCAGAGGTGACCCCCAGACTCCGACTGGAGCAGTGATGAGTGATGATTACATCACATGTGCCTCAAGTATATGATATCATTTTGTGAGATGTATGTAACTTGTTAACGTTAGTTCAGGCATAAATCATTATTCGCGCTGTCCAGGCACAGTTCCAAGTTAATACCCAGAGGAATATTGGTGAATTTTATTCATCTTTCCTGAGTTGCACTGTGTATACTGAAGAATTTAATTCTTCTGAGAGATTAACATTGGTGGGTGCACAACGAGAAGATGCGCCTGTTAAGCTTCCAACTCAGTGTACTTAGCAGAGTCATTTTGTTCTTTCTATTTTGTCCATAAGTTTGTGGAACGAAGCTAGTTGTGAGTGAAACGCAGGGAAAACACCAACCGCCTAAATCTGACAAGATTGTGTGAAGAAGTGCCCTCATCACCAAGCAGTGACGATAATCACAGCTGCAGGACTCACCTAAAAGTTAAGTGCTTATAAAAAGGCACCAGCAAAAAGAACCTAATTTTTCTGAACTATATCCTCACCCTAAATCTCTGTGAAGAGAAAATTTGATTCCAATATAAAAATCACCAGCATATTATTTATTTTAAACTGTTAATACTAATTGATTATTAAAGTTGTTACCTGTTGTTTTAAAACTAAACAATCATAGTCGATTCAGTTTTGTTACATGTATGAAAGCAAATGTATGAGCCAGAACAATATATATATATATATATATATATATATATATATATATATATATATATATATATATATATATATATATATATATATATATATATATATATATCTTCTTCTTCTTTGATCCATAACCGCCAACCGTCAAAGCAGTCAGCGGCCATCACTCCTGGTGGCGTCTTGTAGGGCAGCAACAAATTGATTCCACTTTGCTCGGTCGGCGGCCATCCTTCGTACAGTGCCCCAACTGTGGTTCATTCTTTGCATCTCAGCTTCCACAGTTCTCCGCCAAGTAATTTTTGGTCGGCCTCTCTTTCGCTTTCCCTCGGGGGTCCATAGCATAGCTGTTCTTGCGATGGTATCAGGGTCCCTTCTGAGGACATGGCCAACCCAACTCCAGCGTCTGCCAGCTATGATGGTGTGCATGTCCTCCTGGTTACTCCGAATAAGTAGTTCTTGGTTGGTGATGGTGTTTGGCCAAAAGATTCGGAGAATTTTCCTTAGGCAGATTGTGTGGAAGGAGGACAGTTTCGACATTTCCTTCTCTGTTACTCTCCAACATTCCGCACCATAGAGAAGCACAGAAAGTACGCAGCTCTCATACAGTCTTAATTTGGTGTTTGTGCTGTACTGGGAAGACTTCCAAATGTTGTTGAGAATAGCAAAGGCTGTTCTCGCTTTATTCATTCTGTTGTTAATGTCCTTGCTTGTTCCGCCGTCAGGTGTTACTATGCTTCCTAGGTAAGTAAATGTGTTTGTCTGTTCTAACTTCTGGTTCCTTACTGTTATTGGCTCAGGATTGCCCACATTTAGTATATATATATATATATATATATATATATATATATATATATATATATATATATATATATATATATATATGTATATATATATATATGTATGTGTGTATATATATATATATATATACACACATACATATATATATATACATATATTTACCTGTAAAGAGAGCTATATCATTAAAAGAGGATTTCGCAGATTAACTCAGCTGGGGGCTTGAACGGTCTAAAAACCATTGCTTAAATACTTCACAAAAGTCGACGGACAGATATAAGTTAACCATTGCTCAGCGTTATGCCGCATGGTTCTTGACTTCTGAATTATCTTGTGAAGGCTCCCTCCGGAAAGAAGCATTACAGTTCTATCTACATCTCTGCCAAGAGTAATCTTGTGCGAAGGTAAACACATTTGACGACCCAGTTTTGGCCATTGTTGGACCACTACTGCAAAGCAAGGTTGGGGGGGGGGGGGGCAATCCGTGACAGTAACTTACATTATAGTTACGCCACTGATTATATCTATTTCTTTCTTGTTTTCATTTTCCGGAATCTAACCTCGTTTTTTTGTCTTGCCTAGTTGTTTGAGTTACTTTGGGCAACTCTGGAACCATATGAAACCAATCATGTCTCACTAACTTCCTTCCAGACAAGATGTTTTATAGCGACTTGGGAGCGGGGGCGCAAAGGTTAGGCACGTTGTAGCGATGGGAACAGAATAGTCGCTCGCCGAGAAGAACTTGACATATAAACCAACCGACATGATGGTGGGAGTAAATACACAGACGAGACATTAGATAAATATGTACGAACAAGTGTACACAGACAGACAGAGAAATTGACAGACATAGAGGCAGACAGATTTGGCAGAATTGAAGGACAGCCAGACGCACGGGCGCACAGGCGGATATGCAGGCAGGAAGTCAGATAGACAGATAGACAGATATACAGACAGACACACACACAGAAAATCGGACATATATATAAACAGAAATACAGACAGATACACAGAAAGACAGACATATATATAAACAGAAACACAGACAAGTAAATAGACAGACAGATACAACACGCAAGACGGACGGATGGATGGGCGGAGACGGATTAAGGAACGGAGGGAGGAAGGGACGGAACGGTAGGACGGACAGGCAGACAGTAAAATGTAATGAGACATAAGACATTGCGAAAAAATGTCTTATAAAGGTCTGATCATCAGAAGAAGTCCCCCCATCGGACAAGTGTTTCGGCCCAGTATACTCCTTTACACTCTAAGGGGGGGGGGGCGGGCCCACTTGGGTCATGACTCCCAAGTGTCTCAGCCTCCTGTTGTTTTGTATCGAAAATGAACCCATTTCACTTTGGTAGCAACTTTAAAATCCACACCTCCGCCAGCCGTGGAGGCAATTGTGAAAGTAACAAAGAGAAGACAAATTACTCCGTTCGTTCCGTCGCACACAACTAGGGACAGACACTGACACACCTGCGCGAAGCCGACGAGGCTAGCCACTGCGCGCTAGCAACTGAAATTCTGTGCCTAACACCTCTTATAATATACACCGCCTGTTGCTCGTCAGTCACAACCCTTTCATCAGTACAATGAAAAACTCAACGCACTGTGGACTTAGAAATTACTGTCACGCTTTCCATAGCCCATTGCGGTTGTTCCACAGCCAGCAGGATGCCTTTTCGGCAGTTTCACTAAGCCTCTTCAATGTCCTTTTTCTCGGCTGTCCCCTCAGCCCCAACAGTTTCAATAAATCATACACTGATGCAGCCACGAGCCCTCTTGCGCCCACCTCAACAGCCATGACCCTTGCAGTGAACCCATCATGTCTCAGATCCGCGGCCAGATCATTATACTTGGCCGCATTGAACGAATGTTGCTCGTCCAATCTGGATTCAAATGGCACGGTCAGTTCAATCAGTATGACCTGAAGCGATGCTGAAGAATGAAGCACTATATCCGGCCGTCTCCGCGATTTTCTGATACTCTCTGGATATGGCCCTCGTCCAGGTAGGTCTACCGCCATCTCCCAGTCGTTTGCACAGTCAAATATATATATATATATATATATATATATATATGTATATATATATATATATATATATATATATATATATATATATATATATATATATATATATATATATACCGTGTGGTTCACGGGGTATGATGCAAAGAAAAAATATGATTACTGTGTCCTCAAGCATGTCGTACAAGGCGACCAATATAAGGCTGGCAACCTCATCATGTCAAACAAATTGATACAGAAACCTTTAAGGCAGTTGTCTAACTTTTTTTTTTTAAACTTAAGAATCCGCGAAGTCAGCCTCCTTGTACGCGCCCGTGAGCTGTAAAGAGTTGATAGTTGACGTAACGAACAATTTACTCACAAGTGCGTGTACGCCCTATAAATGCACGATGCAAGGTGTCCCATGTCAGCTCGCAACATCTGTATTTCTCTGCCTTTCTTTCCTTCCGTCTGTTTCTCTTTCTATGTATCTCATACATTATTTATTGATTATTATTGAATACTGTTAATGTATGTTGTTATATTACCTTTATGCATGTGTTTATATTAACACTTTAAGTACAAGTGAGAATGAATGGATATGGTAAAAAAGATGAGAGAGAGAGAGAAGAGAGAGAGAGAGAGAGAGAGAGAGAGGAGGGGCAGAATGTTAGACTGGCCAGCACCTCCAATTCTCTACCCCTTTGAAAATAAAGTTCGTTCGTTCTCTTCTTAGCTCACGATTTCCCACATATTGTTTCTTTCTCTTGATATTAATCACTTCAGTGTTTCTCAAACTTCGACGAATCAATGACACTTTGAGAAATGTCACTTGTTCATCTAACACCCTTCCTAAAAGTATAAGTTATTGTTAACAGCAACTAATTACTAGTGGACAAAGATGTGATAAGAAGACGCTGACTTTTGATATTATGTACACCAAGAAAGCCAGTTTATAGCATTGTAAACCAGTCCTTGTTCTGGCATCCCCAAGATAACAAAAATAGAAGAAATACACATTGAGAAGAGAATTAAACATAGACATGAAGGGGGTACAAAGACAAGGAAAGACACTGAATGGATGGCACATAAAAGGAAGGCTTGGGGAAACTAAAAAGTAATGAATGGGATAAATGAATTAAAACAACTGGCGTTGCATTTGAGACACAAAAATATTCTAACTTCTTAACTACTTTTAGGGCTCTCATTTAATCTCTCGTTTAGTTTTGAAGTTCTGCCCCCAAAATGTGCCTTGCTTTACCTCTTGGACTGCCATTCTCTACGCTTCATTACAGATCAGTCCATTGCTTGCACTGGTCGCCTGTCTCGTTCATATACACTACGTGCTCCAACGATGTGAAGGTCGATGTTGTTGTTGTTGTTATTGATCCAGCAGCACCTTCGGCCCAATGCCATGTAGTGATATCTGCACGTTTTCGCAATTTGTTTTGTGTCTCCGTACAGGGTGTTCCACTTATCTGGCCCGGGAGGAAGAAGCATTTTTCTAACATCATCGAGTGCTGGACACTCAATGATGAGGAAGGCGATGACAATAACATGATGAAGAGGAAGACAATAACATGATGAGGAAGGCGATGACAATAACATGATGAAGAGGGAGACAATAACATGATGAGGAGGATGATGACAATAACATGATGAAGAGGAAGACAATAACATGATGAGGAGGATGATGACAATAACATGATGAAGAGGAAGACAATAACATGATGAGGAGGATGATGACAATAACATGATGAAGAGGAAGACAATAACATGATGAGGATGATGACAATAACATGATGAAGAGGAAGACAATAACATGATGAGGATGATGACAATAACATGATGAAGAAGAGGAAGATGACAATAACATGATGAGGAGGTGACCAATCAACATATCAAGGATTTTAAGGGTGGTGGTGACGATGATCAAAGGGAGAGTGACGATGTTGGTGACTATAGTAAGGAGCAGGAACACATTAATGATGAGAAAGGCGATAGGCGGATGACGACGAGGTGATGGCGACATGGAGGCGGCAGACGTACAATAACGAAATGATGAAAACAATGAGCAGGTGGACAATGGCGAATATAATCCGGCGAATATAATCAGGCGAATATGATCAGGCGAATATAATCCGGCGAATATGATCAGGCGAATATGATCAGGTGAATATAATCCAACGAATATAATCAGGCGAATATGATCAGGCGAATATAATCCTGCGAATATGATCAGGCGAATATGATCAGGTGAATATGATCAGGCGAATATAATCCGGCGAATACGATCAGGCGAATATAATCCGGCGAATATGATCAGGCGAATATAATCCGGCGAATATGATCAGGCGAGTATGATCAGGCGAATATAATCCGGCGAATATGATCAGGTGAATATGATCAGGCGAATATAATCCGGCGAATATGATCAGGCGAATATAATCCGGCGAATATGGTCAGGCGAATATAATCCGGCAAATATGATCAGGCGAATATAATCCGGCGAATATGATCAGGCAAATATAATCCGGCGAATATGATCAGGCGAATATGATCAGGCGAATATGATCTGGTGAATACGATCAGTTGAATATGATCAGGTGAATATGATCAGGCGAATATGCTCAGGTGAATATGATCAGGCGAATATGATCAGGCGAATATGATCAGACGTATGACGAAACATGATGATGATGCATGAGAAGAATTAAACCGGTGGTGATGTCAATAACGATGATCATTTAAGAATAATGACAAAGATAACAATAATGTTAATGAAGACAACGACAAAACGTGATAACAACAGTTTAGAAGAGTTTTAAGCCTGCTTAACTAACAGTTTACTTAAACAATTTTTCTCAGATCCGGGGTTTAATTTGGCTATTAAAAGAATGGCATTACGACTTTGCCAGTTACATAACCGCTTCACAAAAAGTGCAAAGATATTAATTTGGAACTTCTTCGTCTACACTCAGACGTCAACTTGAATGTGTTCAGTGAAAGCAGTGGTCAATCTGAGGCTGTTGACATCTCCGAAGAGCT
Organism: Oreohelix idahoensis; assembly: GCA_024509875.1. Taxonomy (NCBI): domain Eukaryota; kingdom Metazoa; phylum Mollusca; class Gastropoda; order Stylommatophora; family Oreohelicidae; genus Oreohelix; species Oreohelix idahoensis. Next base: position 260,660 of record JAMPIV010021294.1, on the reverse strand, counting down.
CTTCTAGGAATGGCACTGGTGATAGCCGTATGCGCTTTCTCTGTTCCACATATGTTGGGCACCTTTGAAGTAGATGGCCAGCAGTCATTATATCAGCGCCACAGTTACATTCATAATTAGTTCCTACCTTTAACTTGTTGAATAGATGGCATCCCAATCTGTTGTGACCTGTGCAAAATCTGAAGATGACCACTTGTTCACTTCTGCTGAGCTGGTAATCTCCAGTCACGTGCCAAGTCCTCCAGTCATGTGTTAAGTCATCCTGTCACGTGCCAAGTCCTCCAGTCACGTGCCAAGTCCTCCTGTCACGTGCCAAGTCCTCCAGTCACGTGCCAAGTCCTTCTGTCACGTGCCAAGTCCTCCACTCACGTGCCAAGTCATCCAGTCACGTGCCAAGTCCTCCTGTCACGTGCCATTAACTCCAGATCTTCCCATATCCTCCTCATCATTGTCATTTCCGCCTCCAGCTCTCTTCTCCCTGTGTTTTTCTGTCTACCTCTGCACTCAACAACATTTCATCAACCCCTTACCCTGGGGATGCCAGAATAAGGATTGCCTCGTAATGCTTTCAACAGGTTTCCTCAATGTTTACCCTATCCATTGCCAGCATCTTCTTCTCTCATCCCTTGTTCCATTGGCACTTGTCTGGTTCTTGTCATCAGTTCCATTTTGGTGACCTTGTCGTATCTTTTCAATCCTTCGATTCTACGCAAACACCCATTTATGAAAGATCACCAAGAGCTATCCAAATCAAATAGGCAATAGTGTTCCTTCAAATCTTCATGCCACAGGAATTCTCTTCCGCGTGTCTATTGCCGATCTCAAGTGTTATAATATTAGACTGTCCGCCCACTATCTTATAATAAAATCTGCATTTTCTCATCCGCTTTGCTTATTATCATAATCTCTTCTAGTTTGACGTTTCCCATAGCATGCACTGCGAACGTGTTTCTGCCCACAGCAAACATGTGTCTGCTCATTGCAATGTTGTATAATGGCGCTATGGTCTCCTTCATGTAACACGCACATTTGTAGCGTCACTTCAACTTCACTGTCCAAGATTCACTTCCGTATAATAGTATCAGACTTATGTTATACTGAACTCTTAATTCACTTCATTCTCCATTGTGAAGAGTGTTTGCTGGCAGTTTTACATTTGTATAATCACTTGATTTATTTATTTAGTATGTGTACTTACAACTTATTGTTTCACTTCCTTACTGCTGAGTCAACGTTAACATCACTTCCGTATGAATCCCGCGAATAATTATTTGGAAGCAAAGAGCAGGATCTCTAAGCTTGTGACGCAATGCATCTAGCTTCAACAAACATTTGTCCTTAGCCCTTGGCTGTCCTCAAACTGCCTTCTATGTTTAGCTGAAATCACAATTTTCCATCTTCTCCATAAGATGCCAACAATGGCTTATCAATCTAATTATATTATGAGGCGCCAGATTCTCGTCCTCGTCCTATTATTATACAATCCCGCCACGAGAATACCAGCTCGGTGACCTAAATACACGGTTCAGGATTTTACTCTAGTAGTAGCTTTCTCCGGAAAGTTCTTGTTTAGGTTAAGGTTCTGTAGAAATACAGTTTATGGTTAGCAGCCGATTTGGTTCAATTAAAAACCGTGGTTTGACCGCATCAACCAGTGGATAAGCTGCAGAAAACGGAAACAGAAAAGATGAGACAGCTATTCAGACAATACAATGACAACTCCACGTAGCTACTTACCGCTCCATCACACAAGCTTATTGCGACATTGGATCCAGATTCGTTCTCCAAGACGATTCCAGAAAAGTAACAATCCAAACCATGATCTTTGACTTCCTCCAACCAGGACATGTTGCCCTTAACCCTCTGAATGACAAAACCAGGGGAGAGAAACTCCGATACTTTTGTGAGAACAAGAGTTATGTCCTCGAAAAGGTCAGGAGAGCTCACTGACAGTAACAGGGGCGAGAAATCCTCACTATTTCCCATAGAAAACTTATCACGTTTAGAGTCCTTCTTCCTAAAGCTAGCACTTTGATTACTACTACTACTACTGAAACTACTATTAAGATTACTACTAAGGCTAATATTGCTGCTACTAATACTCTCACCAACGTCGTTATCAGAGCTTTGGTGGCTATCACTGTCCTGAGAATAGACCATCTGACTGGATTCAGGTTCCAGCATTTGAGCCTGCCTTACTTGTTGCTGCTCATTTCCAGATAATCCACCCTGATACTCACGGGACTTGAACCCACTCTGGACATCACTAACAGAATATCCACCATTTGACGATGAACTTGGTGGACCATAGAGCAACAGAGAGTTACGACGTTCATCAGATGAGTGCGGACCTCCTTGCTTCCATGAAGACCCTGCTAACGAACAAAAATACAGTGTCAGAGCTTGTTATTGCAGTTGGTAAAGTGATTATGTGACGATTTAAAAAAAATAATGGATGCAAATATCTTATTCAACACCTGATGGGTCCTGATTATGATATCATCGTCACCATTATATTAAGATATCAGCTTCATCATTATATTAGGATATCGTCGTCACCATTATATTAGGATATCGTCGTCACCGTTATATTAGGATATCGTCGTCACCGTTATATTAGGATATCGTCGTCACCGTTATATTAGGATATTGTCGTCACCGTTATATTAGGATATCATCTTCATCATTAGGATATCGTCGTCACCGTTATATTAGGATATCGTCGTCACCGTTATATTTGGATATCGTCGTCACCGTTATATTAGGATATCATCGTCACCGTTATATTAGGATATCATCGTCACCGTTATATTAGGATATCGTCATCATCATTATATTAGGATATCGTCGTCACCATTATATTAGGATATCGTTGTCATCATTAGGATATCGTTGTCACCGTTATATTATGATATCGTCATCATCATTAGGATATCGTCGTCACCGTTATATTAGGATATCGTAATCATCATTATATTAGGATATCGTCATCATCATTATATTAGGATATCGTAGTTATAATTATATTAGGATATCGTCGTCATTATTATATTAGGATATCGTCGTCACCATTATATTAGGATATCATCGTCACCACTATATTAGGATATCGTCGTCATCATTATATTAGGATATCATCATCACCATTATATTAGGATATAATCATCACCATTATATTAGGATATCATCATCACCATTATATTAGGATATCAGCGTCATCATTATATTAGGATATCATCATCACCATTATATTAGGATATCAGCGTCATTATTATATTAGGATATCGTCGTCACCATTATATTAGGATATCGTCGTCATCATTATATTAGGATATCGCCGTCACCGTTATATTATGATATCATCGTCACCATTATATTAGGATATAATCATCACCATTATATTAGGATATCATCATCACCATTATATTAGGATATCAGCGTCATCATTATATTAGGATATCATCATCACCATTATATTATGATATCAGCGTCATTATTATATTAGGATATCATCATCACCGTTATATTAGGATATCGTCGTCATCATTATATTGGGATATCGTCGTCATTATTATATTAGGATATCGTCGTCACCATTATATTAGGATATCATCATCACCGTTATATTAGGATATCGTCGTCATCATTATATTGGGATATCGTCGTCATTATTATATTAGGATATCGTCGTCATCATTATATTAGGATATCGCCGTCACCGTTATATTATGATATCATCGTCACCATTATATTAGGATATCGTCGACACCGTTACATTAGGATATCGTCACCGTTATATTAGGATACCATCGTCACCGTTATATTAGGATATCGTCGTCACCGTTATATTAGGATATCATCGTCACCGTTATATTAGGATATCATCGTCACCGTTATATTAGGATATCGTCGTCATCATTATATTGGGATATCGTCGTCACCGTTATATTAGGATATCGTCGTCATCATTAGGATATCGTCGACACCGTTATATTAGGATATCGTCGTCATCATTATATTAGGATATCGTTGTCACCGTTATATTAGGATATCGTCGACACCGTTATATTAGGATATCGTCGACACCGTTATATTAGGATATCGTCGTCACCGTTATATTAGGATATCGTCGACACCGTTATATTAGGATATCGTCGTCATCATTATATTAGGATATCGTCGTCACCGTTATATTAGGATATCGTCGACACCGTTATATTAGGATATCGTCGTCATCATTAGGATATCGTCGTCACCGTTATATTAGGATATCGTCGTCACCGTTATATTAGGATATCGTCGTCACCGTTATATTAGGATATCATCGTCACCGTTATATTAGGATATCGTCGTCATCATTATATTAGGATATCGTCGTCACCATTATATTAGGATATCGTCGTCATCATTAGGATATCGTCGTCACCGTTATATTAGGATATCGTCGTCACCGTTATATTAGGATATCGTCGTCATCATTAGGATATCGTCGTCACCGTTATATTAGGATATCGTCGTCACTGTTATATTAGGATATCGTCGTCACCGTTATATTAGGATATCGTCGACACCGTTATATTAGGATATCGTCGTCATCATTATATTAGGATATCGTTGTCACCGTTATATTAGGATATCGTCGTCATTATTATATTAGGATATCGTTGTCACCGTTATATCAAGATATCATCGTCACCATTATATTAGGATATCGTGGTCATCATTATATTAGGATATCGTCGTCACCATTATATTAGGATATCGTCGTCACCATTATATTAGGATATCGTCGTCACCATTATATTAGGATATCGTCGTCACCATTATATTAGGATATCGTCGTCACCATTATATTAGGATATCGTCGTCACCGTTATATTAGGATATCGTCGTCACCATTATATTAGGATATCGTCGTCACCGTTATATTAGGATATCGTCGTCACCATTATATTAGGATATCGTCGTCACCGTTATATTAGGATATCGTCGTCACCATTATATTAGGATATCGTCGTCACCGTTATATTAGGATATCGTCGTCACCATTATATTAGGATATCGTCGTCACCATTATATTAGGATATCGTCGTCACCGTTATATTAGGATATCGTCGTCACCATTATATTAGGATATCGTCGTCACCATTATATTAGGATATCGTCGTCACCATTATATTAGGATATCGTCGTCATCATTATATTAGGATATCGTCATCACCGTTATATTAGAATATCATCGTCACCGTTATATTAGGATATCGTCGTCATCATTATATTGGGATATCATCGTCACCGTTATATTAGGATATCGTTGTCATCATTAGGATATCGTCGTCACCGTTATATTAGGATATCGTCGTCATCATTAGGATATCGTCGTCACCGTTATATTAGGATATCGTTGTCACCGTTATATTAGGATATCGTCGTCATTATTATATTAGGATATCGTTGTCACCGTTATATCAAGATATCGTCGTCACCATTATATTAGGATATCGTGGTCATCATTATATTAGGATATCGTCGTCACCATTATATTAGGATATCGTCGTCACCATTATATTAGGATATCGTCGTCACCATTATATTAGGATATCGTCATCACCGTTATATTAGGATATCGTCGTCACCATTATATTAGGATATCGTCGTCACCATTATATTAGGATATCGTCATCACCGTTATATTAGGATATCATCGTCACCATTATTTTAGGATATCATCGTCACCATTATCCTTTACGCTCCCTACAGAACTTGGTGCTAGCATAGCAGCAAAATTAAACAAATAGATAAAAAAATCGTATAGACAGACGGGAATAAAAAAAAAAAAAAAAAAAAAAAAACCTAAAATATCTGGAATCTAAACAGATGTTGGAGATATTTCTTCTTCATCTTCAAGTTTAATAACTGATGACGTAGATGACCATGTTTTTCCACATCTTCTGGCCCCAGTACTATTTATCAAGTCTGTTATTTACTTATTTCGATGCCACGATGTCAAGCTATACAATATATTCTCTCTTTTTGTTGTCCTCTGTCTCTTTTTTCCTTCAATTTTTCCGGTTGTCACAATATATTGCAGCTTTTTTCTTATCAAGACTAGTCCACAGAACGTGGATTTCTTTTTTTTTTTTTTACCTTTCTAAGGTATTTTTAACATTCTTCTGTAAACCACACCTGTATAGCCTCCAGAGATTTTCTTACTTGTTTACTAACTGTCCACGAATCACTTCCGTATGTTAGGATTGGCTCTATATACCACAGAAGAAATCTTTATCTTACTTCCCCTGGCAAAGATTTGTTGCATAAAAAACTTGACATACTCATAGTTAGTCAAACTAAACAGTTTAATAGAAATAAAATGACAGACATTACAACGAGTAAAAACAAAACAAAAAACAGATTCACGCACGTGAAAGAAGCCAACGGCACGGACTGACACCTGATAGGCAAACATAAAGACATAGTTTAACAAGTGAGAAGGAAACATGAGAACAATGATTAACACATGTGACAGAGAATAACAAGACTCATGTCTGCCAAAGATAACATTTTCCCTTTTAAGGTGTATGCCTTCTTGTGCCGAGGCACGTACTTTTCAACCTAGACCAACGTCCGTCGGTTGTTTCGATCATAGACCAACGTCCGTCGGCTGTTTCGATCATGTCTCTTAGATTACTGCCATTCAAAAATAACTGGAGACTGTCAACTGATAGTGTTGATAAAAACTAAGCCCTAAAAAGGGCTGCTAGCTACTATCAGCTAGTATGATGAAGCCTTGAAAAGGACATTTCCAAATAGACTGCTAGCGCTGGCAACGTTGATAAATACTAAATCCCGAAAATGACTTAGTATCCACCTGCTAGTATGATGAAGTCCTCAAAAGGACTTGCCTGAAAAGATTTCCAACTAACGGCAATACTGCCTGGACCTCCTGTCAGTTTAGTGACCATAAAATGTAGAGGATAGCAAAGATCACGAACTCCCCTTTTTTTACGTTTCGGTTGCCAGGTGGCGGGCGACTCATTATTACAAAATATTCATCCTGCCCGTCCCTGGCCACAGTACACGTGATAGTCAACAATCAACTTTGATTCCCTTTTACCAGCACAAAGTGATCGACTTCGTGAAGGGGAGAAGGTCTCTGTTGACGTTAGTGATCTAAAAATGGCTGGAATATGTAACACAAGGAAACCCACAGACGTGGCTCTGAATACTTGTTTCGATAAGCTGTCCTATTTGGTGGTCATTACGTATTGGCATGTACGGATCTGTCAGGACTAGCAGAGGTGTGGAATTCCCCGCTTTCTGGAATCTTGGATTCATGGCTAATTACAACTGCCAAAATAGAGTATAATGGACGTGTCAGGGGTTAATTTGTGTCTTTAGCTTAAGACGCAAGAATCTGTATTTATGGATCTTTCAGGGAGAAGGGAAACTTGCAAGTACCGGTAATTGTCTTAGCCCATTTCCTTATATATATATATATATATATATATATATATATATATATATATATATATATATATATATATATATATATATATATATATATATATATATATATATATATATATATATATATATATATATGGTATCATTCCAGAAGGAAAGCGAAAGCAAGGACGGCCAAAAAATACCTGGCGGAGAACTGTAGAGGCAGAGATGCAAAGCATGAACCAGAGTTGGGGCACGACACGAAGGATGGCTGCCGACCGAGGAAAGTAGAGACAGTTTGTTGCTGCCCTACATAACGCTATCAGGCGTGAATATCACTGATTGCTTCGTCATTCAGTGGCCAAGGACCAACAAAGAAGAAGATATGGTATCAAATAATGACATAAAAACAATAATGAAACATAGCTGCAAAGAAAAATCACAATGAGAAACCCAAGAGCGAGAAACAACAGTAACATACAACTCCTTACCAAGAAGAGACCAGGTGATACTTTTCTGGCTTAAACCCGGCCATTGCAGACTAAAATACCATCTGTTCGACTAACTAAAAATCGGGCAGACGTGTCCATGTAGGGACGACAAGCAAAGAATAAATATTTCACTCATGAATTTCCGCTCTATGAGAAGAACATGTTGGCAGCATGGTCTTCACCAACTCCTTTGAAGGGGAAACTGTATGGCGATGTGAGAAGCATGAGACGTACTGCCAGCAGCTTCACCGCCCGTCCGTGGTACTGTCTGTCCATCTACTTGCATTGTCTTTTTTTTTCCCCAATGTAGAGTTCAACCTAAATTGCTGGTTTTTATCTTCCTTGTTTCCTTCACGTCCTTGTGGCGACCAGTCTTTTCCTTGTGTTGGTCGAAAATAACTTTTCACACGTTGTAAATGTCAACGATTGAAGAGTGTACTGTGGGATTGATTGTAAGACTTTACGTCTTCTTGGCTGAATCTCTGAGAAAATTTTTACTGAATCAATCTTTATGAGGTCTGGGTGTATTCATTCATTCGTTCTTTCATGCATTCATTCATTCATTCATTCGTTCGTTCATTCATTCTTTCATTCGTTCGTTCATTCGTTCGTTCATTCATTCGTTCGTTCATTCATTCGTTCATTCGTTCGTTCATTCGTTCATTCATTCGTTCATTCATTCGTTCGTTCATTCATTCGTTCATTCATTCGTTCGTTCATTCATTCGTTCGTTCATTCGTTCATTCGTTCGTTCATTCGTTCATTCGTTCGTTCATTCGTTCATTCATTCGTTCGTTCATTCGTTCGTTCATTCGTTCGTTCATTCATTCATTCATTCGTTCATTCATTCGTTCGTTCATTCGTTCGTTCATTCGTTCATTCATTCGTTCATTCATTCGTTCATTCGTTCATTCATTCTTTCATTCATTCTTTCATTCGTTCGTTCGTTCATTCGTTCATTCTTTCGTTCATTCGTTCGTTCATTCGTTCGTTCATTCATTCGTTCATTCATTCGTTCGTTCATTCATTCGTTCATTCATTCGTTCATTTATTCGTTCATTCATTCGTTCATTCGTTCATTCATTCGTTCGTTCATTCATTCATTCTTTCATTCGTTCTTTCATTCGTTCGTTCATTCGTTCGTTCATTCGTTCGTTCATTCATTCATTCCTTCATTCGTTCGTTCATTCACTTATTCTTTCGTTCATTCATTCGTTCATTCACTTATTCTTTCGTTCATTCATTCGTTCATTCACTTATTCGTTTGTTTGTTCATTCATTCGTTCCTTTGTTCATTCATTCTTTCATTCATTCATTCGTTTGTTCGTTCTTTCATTCGGTCAATCGTTCGTTCATTCTTTCATTTACTTGGCACCTTATGAAACCCCCCCCCCCCCCCCCCCCCCCCCCCCCCCCCCCCCCCCCCCCCCCCCCCCCCCCCCCCCCTTAGCTGGAAACCTGCGTCAGTGGTTTCTGTAGCAATTAGTTTGACAAGATACACAACCTTCAAGTAGTCGGCTTGTACAAGATACACAACCTTCAAGTAGTCGGCTTGTACAAGATACACAACCTTCAAGTAGTCGGCTTGTACAAGATACACAACCTTCAAGTAGTCGGCTTGTACAAGATACACAACCTTCAAGTAGTCGGCTTGTACAAGATACACAACCTTCAAGTAGTCGGCTTGTACAAGATACACAACCTTCAAGTAGTCGGCTTGTACAAGATACACAACCTTCAAGTAGTCGGCTTGTACAAGATACACAACCTTCAAGTAGTCGGCTTGTACAAGATACACAACCTTCAAGTAGTCGGCTTGTACAAGATACACAACCTTCAAGTAGTCGGCTTGTACAAGATACACAACCTTCAAGTAGTCGGCTTGTACAAGATACACAACCTTCAAGTAATCGGCTTGTACAAGATACAAGATACACAACCTTCAAGTAGTCGGCTTGTACAAGATACACAACCTTCAAGTAGTCGGCTTGTACAAGATACACAACCTTCAAGTAGTCGGCTTGTACAAGATACACAACCTTCAAGTAGTCGGCTTGTACAAGATACACAACCTTCAAGTAGTCGGCTTGTACAAGATACAAGATACACAACCTTCAAGTAATCGGCTTGTACAAGATACAAGATACACAACCTTCAAGTAGTCGGCTTGTACAAGATACACAACCTTCAAGTAGTCGGCTTGTACAAGATACAAGATACACAACCTTCAAGCAGTCGGCTTGTACAAGATACAAGATACACAACCTTCGAGTAGTCGGCTTGTACAAGATACAAGATATACAACCTTCGAGTAGTCGGCTTGTACAAGATACAAGATACACAACCTTCAAGTAGTCGGCTTGTACAAGATACAAGATACACAACCTTCAAGTAGTCGGCTTGTACAAGATACAAGATACACAACCTTCAAGTAGTCGGCTTGTACAAGATACAAGATACACAACCTTCATGTAGTCGGCTTGTACAAGATACAGGATACACAACCTTCAAGTAGTCGGCTTGTACAAAATACCTGAGGATACAGTAGTCCCATTCTTTCTTTGCCTCCCCAGAACACCCCCTTCCCCCCACCCCCCACAACACACGGGAGTGAGATATGGAGCCTCTCCCCCAGAACACCCGCCCACAACACACAGGGTGAAACCTGGAAGTAACGTAGCCAAAATAATTATAGGGGGATCTTCTACCGTGTGGCGAGGTGCTCAACCAACCAGTTGCCTCATCATCATCATCAGTTGCCATCTCCACAACGAAGGTTGGCTGTAATGGATCTCCAACGTCTTCTGTCTCTTGTCTTGATGGTGCACTCTGATAGACTCTTTCCTGTCCATCTCTTGATGTTGTCTTCCCACTTATAGCGCTGTCTTCCCCTTGCACGTTTGCCTTCAACTCTCCCTTCTGTTATGGTCTTCTGCAAGGTGTTATGCCTTTTTATGTGGCCAAAGTACTTTAGCTGCCGAACTTTAACCTCCCTCATTAGTTCTCTTTTCATACCTAGATTTTCTAGGACCTCCTTATTTGTTTTCATCTCTTTCCATGAGATACGCCCCATTCTTCTATATATCCACATTTCAAGAGCCTCAATTCTTTCTTCCAACTGCTTATTCATCGTCCATGTTTCTGCACCATACAGAAATGCAGAATATATATAACACTTTATGATTCTCAGTTTTAATTTGTGAGATAACTGTTTGGATGTCAGTATATGTTTCATGTTGTGCCTAGGCCACTTTAAATATTAGTAATGTTTTTCTATTTTATTTTTGATTGGGGAAGGAGGGGGTAGGAGGAGACTGAATTCGATAGAAAGAGAGCGAGAGGAGAAGGACAGTGAGAGATAGTGAGTGCTTGTGACAAAAAAAAAAAGGAATAGTGGCTGGCGAGTATTGAAGAATTCTTTTTCTTCTTCTTCGTACACTCTCAGACGTCCACTTGAATTTTCTCAAAGAAAGCAGTAGTCAGTTTGAGGCTATTTGAATCCCCGTAAAGCTTTTCCACGAAAGGAGCTGGCGTCGGCCATATGCACTTTCTCTGTACCACATATAAGGGGCAACTTTGAAGCAGATGTTCAGCAGTCATTTTATCAGTGCCACAGTTACACTGATCGGTAGTTCCTATCTTTAGCTTGTTGAATAGATGGTGTCTCAATCTGTTGTGGCCAGTGCGGAGTCTGAAGATTACCAATTGAAGAATTAATAAATTCTTGTGTCGTTAACTTCTTTATTTTGTTTACAATTACGAACTATACATAATACAGTCTGCACTATTTGTCTGCGTGTAGTGAAATTGTTTTGTCTGTGATGCCAACACTGTTTAATGGAATCGGATTCTGGCTGTCCTGGCTTGGAACCAGATATTAAATACACTGGCTAGAATAGAGGTATTATCCGCTGGCTAAAAACCAGGTGTTTACCTTTGAGGGTTGAAGACGCACAGTGGTACCGGCTCAGCCGATATCGCCAGGCGATGGCGCAATTTGCTGACGCAGCAAGACTGCTGCTCATGTTTTTTGTTCATTCGATGGAGTTACCTCCATTCTACTTCCATCTCGTCTTACCTTCTTGCTTCTCTTTCCAACAACGTCTGCGGTGTATGTATAACAGTAGATCTCACATCGTGAGCTGCGGGTCACCTGTTATACGGTAGAGCTTACCTAGGTATTATTGTAACACGCAAACAGTGGTTCTGCTGGCGTGTTAGCAGCGGTCAAAAAACAGTGTTAACTATGGAGTACGTCACATGCATGCTCCACGCGCAATATGAGTTAAGTTAGACATTTTTTAAATATAGTTAAATAGGAGTGTTGCCTCGTTTTGTCGTGACGCACCTTTCAATTTAAACACATGGTCCGTCGTTTATATCAGGACGTTTGTAAAATATAAAAGATCTTGTCCATTGATGACCTCTCAAATTCATTCACTTAATTAATTACCAATACACTCCCTATACAGCACAGTCCCCCCCCCCTCCCCCAACCAACAAATTCACATCAACCAATCATATCTTGTGCCATCCTTTCAAGTTTATCCTATGTCTTATTTATCCCTTGTACACCTGTCTACTATTCCCTTGAACACTCTTTTAATATCTCCTTCTATTTTTGTGACTCTTATGGGTTATATAATTTGTACTTATTTGTTATGTGTTTCACTTGGTTCTCATCTTCTTTCTCTTCTGTTTTCATTCTCTTGTCCCTGACGAAAACCTTGAAGCCGTAACGTAGGTGATTTTTTTTTTTTTTTTTTGTCCTTAGTCCTAATACAACGTATAACCTAATTTTGTTTACGATTTTTCTGACTCAGGAGATTGCTGAACAAGTAGACCAAATTGGGAAGCAATCATTAGTAACACTGTATCTTACAAAACATGTAGAATGTTGGACAAGCGGCTGGCTTCCCAATTCTATAGAAAATTTGAGCCATTATTATTTGAAAATATGGCCCGATCAAAATTCTGCATAATTAATATTACAGTTTATACGCCAATTTTCCGTCCCATTCTTGTCCATGAAACCGCGGAATTAAAGAGTTAATTTTTAAGCTACTATAGAATTCAGAATCCTAAAGTGTGTTAGAATCAACTTGTCGGTATACGTAAGCGATACGTTTATTGCAGATTATCCGCCTTGCATTTTGTGACGGCAATAAGAGTAAGCCGTCTAAGCGTACCATGGCCACACACAACTTTGAGAACCATTGCTGTATATACACGCAAGACATGCTTGAAGCTAGCAGATGTAAACGTAAGAAAGAATAGTTCAGTGTGCATGCCAGATGAATTCATGTTTGCAAAATGAGCAACTTTTTAGCCCGTGGGATCACAGCCAAGGCTCAAACTGCGAGACGACTGTTCTCGGCTGGCCTACATAGACTTAGGGCACATCCAGTGGGTGTTGAGCAATATTACTCTAATCAGCTGGAGCTCACGGGGCAGGGGCGTACTTAAAGCGTTTGGCACTCGGGGCGGATTCTACCTTTGGTGCCCTCCACCACAAAAGAAACACACTTGCAAGAATATTTTTAACATTAATTAATATCATAATAATGTCCGATGGCACCCCCCTCCTGGCTGTAGCCCGGGGCGGACAGCCCCTCGCACATCCTTAACGCGTCACTGCATTGGGATGAGTCAACAAAGGATTGCAACCGAGACACGGGGACTGTTACACCTGTTATTTTAATACCCCGAATCAAGTGATTATTCGCATATGCAGAGAAAGAAGTTTTGGCACATGTGAGTAGATCCATTGCTATGTAACGACTAGAAATTGACTGTAATTGTTGAATAATAAGGCCGTTGCGTGGTCGGGAGGGGGGGGGGGGGGGAAGGAAGCAGTAAATTGTGTGAGGAGGGATTTAGTTTTATTATTCACAGCAGTGAAAATATGAGGGGCGAATGTAACCTGTGGAATAATATCTGGGCATTGCGTAATGGAAATCAGAATCGTCAGCTACCATGTCAAGGTGATCCAGTTGTGTGACTTAAACGTGAGAAAATAAAAATATGACAAACAAGAAGTTGCAGACTGTCATAATTGGGTTATTGCGAAGAATAGAAAAATTGATATGGTATACCCGATCACCAAAAGCCAAGTCCAAATGGCAAAGAGAACACCCAGATTGTGACGAAACGGGGCGACCTCTATCGATCTTTGGTTCTTTCCGGCAGTATCGGTACATTTGTGGTACTGATTTTTATTAGGTGCTGTCAATTATCGCACTTTTCTTTCTTTCTTTTTTTCTTTATTTGTCTGCTAAGTAGCAGATATGTGATTTTATCAAATCACCCGGTAGGTGATAACTATCACAGTTGTGACACTCCTTGCAGATATGTCACTGGTTTGGTACCTGGGCATCCCAGCCTACGAAGAGCTGAGATAAGATAGTCGCCGGCGCGTTTAGATTGAACCGCTGATAAGGCGACATTACCGTCTGTGTGACACGGGTGGGCAAACAAATGTGATGTAATTGCTTCCGGTCCTTGGTTAAAAAGTAATCATGGATTTATTACATTTTAGACTATATGAATCTACAAATATGTTTGTAAGAGTGTATACAAGGCATCATATGTCCATATATGGTAATACGTGACCTTTGCAGGCACGCACCTTATTTCACGTGGGACTATTTTGAAATATCCCAGCCTATGCTTTAAAATGACTGGATCTTTCTGATTAGATTCATAACATCACTGGAGGGAATATAAGCTGACAATTTCACAGTTTTATTTCTCTGTGATTTGCACGCTCGCCAAGACATCAGACCTTCGCCAGAGGAAGAACTAGATTCATAATTCCTAATTGTTATCCGGACCTTTTATTTGAGAACCAGATAGGACGTATAAAGCACAGGAAATCTCTTTCAAATTTTAATAAGGAACAACCGGGACGATGAAATTGAAGAAACACGGAGTCAGAAGGGGCAACCTATGTTAAAATTAAAAGAAATCCCAGACACGTGTGGTAAGAGAACGATTCGTCTCTTTTATTCATCTGTGCGACAAGTCTGTAGCCAGGATTGGCGTAAGTTGGATTTACATTTCGTGTTTTATTACTGACATGTGAACTAACATATATATGTATATATTACCATGTGAATTTTATTGTGTGAAACTCGCTATTGGATGTCAGTCATTTGAGGCTGGCAACTTCAGCGTATAGAATGATGATTCATGAACCACCATTGCACGGGCTGGTGATTGCTTTATTGATAGTTTCGTAAAGAGAACTAAAAGCATAAAGTAGTTCCAGGTTCCCTATGGGGCAGGGAGGGAAAGATTAAAAGAAATGATGTCCATTCTAAGCATAAGACTTACATTATCAAAGCCGTGTAAATGTCCCTATAAACATATTCACTTTAAAATTAATGTAAGGTTTCACGCTTTAAACCAGTGTAAATGTCCATGGGAAAATATTCATTTTAAATAATAGAAGTTTCAAACTTTTCCACAAGTGTAAATGTAAATGAAACCCGAATGAATTTATACGGTGAACACTTTTTAAACAGTGGAGATGTAAATGTAAAACATATTATATCTGTACGTTTAACCTTTTTCATTTGGATGCAATGTAAAGCTGAAGCTATTCAGTTTAAATATAAGGGAAGTTTTATCCCGAGGGATTAAATTTGGTTCTCATCGAGGGTAAACTCTGAGTTAAGTGGGATGGTGAAACAGAAGAGGGGGGACACATAACTGTGTCGGAGAACGCCATACTCAGAAGAGCGTTCTTTTCTATTCTTCTATTACAGTTATTGGTGGTACCAGCAGAACGTACTATTTCTGGAACAAGACGGGATCAGTGGCCTACGTTTTAAGACACAGGACACACTGTGTAGACTTTCCTTGAAGATTCTGGGAGACGAGCTACACCCGACAACCTTAACCAGAGACGAGTGATTAGTGTGAAAAGACAGAACCGTCATTGGCAGCTAAGTTCAAATATATGCTGCCATCTGAACTTTCTTACCCTTTTTGCAATCCCCAAATACGAGGATGATAGCTTTTCTTTATCCATAACTATTCAAATTATTTTCAAACTGTTAAAATTAAAGTGATTATTAAATTTTGTTACTTGTAATGTTACAAAATTAACTTCGATTTGATCATTTTAAAGTTACTGCTTGTTTGTCTCAGTCAATTACTACACACATTCTAAACAGAGCTATACTTGAATAAGAGAATTCCACTGAGTAAATCAGGGGTATCGGCTTAACGAGCTGATAAATTAGTGCTTAAATTCTTCACAAAAGTGGTCGGCAGGTAACAGAATTAACGTGCTTGCGACAGCCAGCATTGTTTTCGCTTACCTGAATTTCTTGTGAAGACTCCCATGTGGTAGAAGCTTTACTACTCTTCTATCTACATTTCTGCCAAGAGTAATCTTGTGTACAAATAGACTCCATTGAAGCCTATATTAGATACTCTTGAGTTTGGTCACTGTTGGACCACTACGGCAAAGCAGGGGAGGCAATATCGTCACGCAGATCATATAAAAATGTTATACCTATCATCAGCTATCTAGGCGAGATCATCATTTCCCGGCTACGTACTGCGCACAACATGTTGGGATACCATCTATACCACGACTACAGGATTGATGCAACTGTGGCACCGGCCCCATGACAGTCGAACATCTGCTGCAGCCTTGCCCAGTATACAGCATTGAACAGAGTAGCACATCAATCAATCATCAATACCCTTTAGCTCCCCAAGGAGCATAGGCCTTCAACAAACACATGCCAAGTCTTCCTGTCCTGTGCCATCCGCTCAAGTTCTTTACATGTTTTCCTCATCATTTTCACCTCTGTTTCCAGTTCTCTTCTCCATGTGTTTTTTGGTCTACCTCTGCCTCTCTTTCCCTGTGGATTCCAGAACAAGGACTGCCTTGTAATGCTATCAACAGGTTTCCTCAATGTGTGTCCTATCCATCGCCAGCGTCTTCTTCTCAACTCTTGTTCCACTGGCACTTGTCTGGTTCTTGTCATCAATTCCACATTTGTGACTTTGTCATACCATTTCAGTCCTTCTATTCTACGCAAGCACCCGTTTATAAAAGTCTGTAGCTTTTTGGTTGTTGTTTTTGTCGTTCTCTATGTCTCAGAGCCATACAATAGGACTGACTTCACATTTGAGTTGAAGATTCTTATTTTCATGTTGGACTTGATTTCTCTTGTTCTCCATATGTTTCCCAATGCAATGAAAGCTCCTCTTGCTTTTTGTATTCTTATTTTGATATCACTGTCTGTCCCTCCAACTTTATCTATATTACTTCCAAGATATGTGTACGATTCTACATCTTTTAGAGTTGTTTCTTCAAGTTCAACCTTGTTATCATTTCTTGCATTTACTCTCATAATCTTTGTCTGGGACCTCAAGACGCAGCAATAGAGACCGCAGTCAGCGACTCATAGCTTGACTGCCTGCGTCAGGACCAGCGAACCAGAGCTGGTCAAGACCGCACTCCACCTCCACGTGGTGGTCCTGGAAACAGTCTGCAGCTGTGCAGGCTGGCTGAGCGAGTGTGGATCGAAATGGGAAGGCAAACCCGGTCCTAAAAAATGCCGTGCAGAAGTCGGATGTGTCGACCGAAAGGTGCAGATATCGCAGCTACGTTGTAAACAGACATAACGCAACCACCGTCCTTTTCAGGGCAAACGAAGAAGAAGAAGAAGATAATCTTTGTCTTTTCCCTGTGTATTTTCAGGCCCACTTGTTGAGACCTCACATCGAGAATTTTCATTTTCTCTTGCATCTGATTATGGTTATGGGACAGAAGCGCGAAGTCATCTGCAAAATCCAGATCATCAAGCTGTTTAGTCAGATTCCACTGGATTCCATTTCTGTTGTGTGATGTCGATGTTTTCATGACCCAATCTATTGCTAGTAAGAAAGTATGATAGATCACACACACGCACGCACGCACGCACGCACGCACGCACGCACGCACGCACGCACGCACGCACGCACACACACACACACACACACACACACTCTACCGGATAGATAAACATCATTTAGCATAGGGGAAACCACCAAGATAACGTATGAATAGAGCCCCAGACACGAGGCTGTGAAGAGACATGATAGCCTATGCTATCCATCACGGCGCGTGATGGCGATGGCATTCATCCATTAATTACCCTTCTGCTCCCTATGAACCATAAGAATTCAACAAATTCGTGCCAAACCTTCCTGTCCTGTCTTATTCGTTCACGGTCTTTCGTGTCTTTATTCATTTTATGGAACCACCACTACAGCTTTCCCTTTGCAGGAAGCCTGCATAAAAACATGCATGTGCCTTTTAAGTGATGATTTTCAGTAAATAGGCGGTGCGACCGCTCTGAGCGCCGTTTTAGAGGGGTGGGACAAAATATTAGCTCAAATTCTTTCGTCTTCTTTTTCTTTCGTCAGTCCTCTCCGTCCGTACTTACTCGACCATCCCTTCTTCATGCTCACTCTGTCTTTATTTGTTGTTTACGCTTTCATCAAAGCCAACAGGAGCTTCAGAGCTTGATGAATCGCTTCACTAAAGCATGCAAGGACTTTGGCCTCACAATAAGTCTAAAGAAAACGAATGTGCTGAGTCAGGATGTGGGTGCTGCACCAGTTATCACTATCGATAACTATGAATTGGCAGTGGTGCACCACTTCACATACCTAGGGTCTACCATCAATGACAAACTCTCACTGGATACAGAAATCGACAGCCGCATTGGCAAAGCTGCAGCTACCTTTGCCCGCCTCACATCGCGTGTTTGGGGAAACTCTAAACTCACAATGAAGACCAAAGCTGCGGTATATAATGCCTGCGTCACCAGCACACTCCTATATGGCAGCGAGACCTGGACGACCTATGCTAAGCAAGAAAGAAGGCTCAATACCTTCCATTTGCGGTGTCTACGCCGCATACTCGGCATCTCGTGGAAAGATAAAGTGACAAATGTCGAGGTGTTGTCACGTGCTGGCCTTCAAAGTATGTATACGCTGCTTAGACAGCGCAGACTTCGCTGGCTTGGCCATGTTCGCCGCATGGAAGATGGTCGCATCCCAAAAGATATCTTCTACGGACAATTAGCAGATGGCAAGAGAACAGTTGGGCGACCACAGCTGAGGTTCAAAGATGTGTGCAAGAGAGATATGAGGGCACTGGACATGGATCCAGCAACATGGGAGGATGAAGCTGCCGATCGCAATAAGTGGCGATGCTATTTACGGCACCACCTCAGATTGGGCGAAGAGAGGCTCACACAAGAAGCAGAGGTGAGGAGAAAACGTCGAAAGGAGCACCAGGAAAATAAGCAGCTGAGGGCTGCCGCCTCAGGGGCGCATTCCCATAGTCAGTTATGACTGAAGGGGCTATTATTATTATTATTATTATTATTACGACCAAAGTTATCTTGTCACTCAACACGGTTGACCTGACCGTTTGAGCTGTTTATCTTCCTTTGTGGTCTGTTGACTTGTTTGATTAAATCGCGAGACTCATTGTGTAAACTAGATGAATTAAGCTGTTCATCCATGCACTAGATTACGTAACAAACTTAACTCCGTCTAGAGCGGTCCCAAGCCCTTCTGAAAATAGTGAGGAGGGGTTCTGACTGGCCCGAGTGCTTCCAGCTTCTAACGAAGTAGCGGGTAAAACCGTGAACCACCCAGACGGCATGCATGTAGGCCGTAAGGAGGCAGCCCCACCACCTTGCAAAGGTACAACAAACCAATCAACTGTTTGCTTTAAAATTTGATTACAATAAACGACAGAGGGAAAGCCGGACTGACCTTAACGGATTGACATTCTCTGAAGAATCGAGGACTAGATTGGAACTAGGCCAGGAGGAAGACAATCGATATGATATATGGCATTATCTCTGGCAAACCTCTACACACCAGGGTGGAAGAGGAACGACTTTGTAGTAAGTAGGAGGACCAGGCTTGCGGACATTACAACCAGATCCAACTTGATAGCAGTAAATTGAGTCTCGTAAGAGTACAATACATCGTCGCACGGGGACAAAAAAGGTGGGCGGGTTAGCCATCACGGACCACGCACCACTGTGAAAAATTACAAGAACCGGGGGGCTTTGTAAATAACAGTTTCTTTTTACATGATGAGGTTGTCTGCCCCATGCACTACCTAATATTAGTAGTCTCTTACGACATGCCTGAAGTATGAAGAATCGTATTCTTTCTTTGTCTCTTCACAGACCATGGGGATTACATGGAGCGCTACATGACCTAGAGTACCAAAGATGGAAACCAGCTACAGTGGTGGCACCATACTCTGTATGGAGCGCAAGGGAAAATGATGAAGAAGATGACTTTACGAAAGTAATTACAATAACAATTTCTTCGCCTGTTTATCTATTTAATTAATAGATCATTTAATTCCAACAAAGGTAATCCTCTAAAGAAGTTTCCTTCGTATTCTATAAATCCCTGATTTATGTAGACTTTAATACTATAGCCTTATCAGTAATTATCTTCTCCTGTTTTGCAGCCAAGAAGTAAATAGGAAACTGAACGAAGTCGACAAAGCGCGTGCAACGCTCGTTCTCTCTGCTGCTGTTGTTGCAACGAAAGCAATTTACGAACTTCTTCAAGTACTATGCTAGTTGGCTTAAGTGATTATGTCTCTCCACAACTTCCTGTTCCAAGTAACTTCCAAGTGATGTTATCAATTATGTTGTTGACTATTTTCATCCCACGATGTTATTTTGTCTGCTGTCTGTTTTTTGTGTCGTTCCCAATCTCTTTTTCCTTCAATCATTCCTGTTGTCATGATATATTCCAGCTTTCTTCTCAGAACATGTCCAACGATTGTGGGTTGCGTCCTGTTAATATGTATCTTCCTTCTTCCTCGTTCGTCCTGAAAATGACGTTGGTTGCGTTGTGTATGTTTACGCCGGAGCTGCGAATTCTCGGACGACAAATCCGACTTCAGCACGGCATTTTTTGGGACCGGGTTTGCCTTCCCTCTTCGATCCCTACTCTCTCAGCCAGACTGCAGTGATGCAGCCTGTTTCCAGGACCACCACGTGGAGGTGGAGTAGGGTCTTGGTCAGCTCTGGTTCGCTGACCCTGACGCAAGCAGTCAAGCTATGGGTCGCTGACTGCATTCTCTATTGCTGCATCTTTGGGTCCCATTAATATGTATAATAAGCTCCCTGTGCGCAATGGCTTCTGTCAGGATATATCATTAATTCTTTTAGCGGTCATTGGTATTCTTACCTATCTTCTGTAAAAACCACTTCTCTGTGGCCTCCAGCGATATTTTTGTTTGTTTACTAACTGTCCATGACTTACTTCCACATGTTAGGCTAGGCTCTATACGACTGTAAAGAATGATTGATCTTACTTCCAGTGGCAACAGTTTGTTTCATAAAATAAATTTCATTTTATTGAACGCTGCATTTGCTTGGGCTATTATTTTCTTCACTGAGATGTATCTTCAATCCGATGGTATTAACGTGACAGTCATAATCTACTGCGGGGCAAAGTCTACAGACAGGGGGTATGATGTGCTGGTGTTGTGGGTAGTGGGTTTCCCTCCTTGCTTCACCCTAGGCCTAGTGAATTCTGTTCATGAAAGGAGCGACCATTGCGGTGTTAGTCTCTTGGCCTAGCAAAACCTCTCATACCCCAAGATCGTTGTGCGTGGTGAAGAGCCACACCCTCCTCGAGGTAGTCCTGGTAACTGAGGGTGCGAATCCTCAGGCTAAACACAACGGATCTAGAGGAGCAAACCTCGATAATAAAACCGGTGCACTACACCGTACACGCCCTCTGTGGGTGGGAAGGAGCCAGATGGATACTGAACAAGTCTTGGGAGTGGGAACGAGTGTGGACTGCTCCCTGAAGATCGGAACCCATCGTACAGGCACAGAGACTCAGGACGTGACGATCCTATTGCCTTCAACTCTTGGTCACATGCCTAGAGCCTCGGAGAACTCGGCGTAACCAGCAGGCAATTTGGTGGCGGGGAAAGAGCACTGTGAGCCCTACCTTGGCTACGTATCACAAGGAGACGCAGAAACACCCCCTTTATCTCCCCCAGAGCTGGCACACTACACTTCTGGCTTCTACCCGGGGCGTTAGGAAATCCACAGGCACCCCAGCATCACAATGCCAAGAAGATGACAAAGTTGGAATTTACTAACTCAAACCTGGCAGAGCAAGTCCTCCAACAGATGCGGCCGATGCTGGGCCCACTGGCGCGTGGACACGTCCCGATCCCCATCGAGACTTGCCCGGGGAGCCCACCCCGGCTCAAAAAAGCAGAGAAGGCCACTCTCCAAACCTCCGATGTCTTGCGGGCAGTGTTAGGATGTGCAAGAACATGGACAGGAAGACTCCACAACTTCCCCACTGAAGACACGCCCACGGCGACCGTTGCCTCAACTGGCTGTGTGTGGTGTACCCGGAAACTGGGCCTCCCAGTACTGAGACACAGTTAAGTCCCCGATGTCATTTATCGGTGCAGAGTTGAGAGAGATGGCTGAGCATCACAATCCCCCCTGTGTTGCAGCATGATGAGAACCCAGAATTGCACACTGAGCTTGGGGGGAATCACTTGGGCACCAGACTTAATACTGGCTCTTGACTGGATGGCCGCATGCAGGAGATTTCTACAATGGGGGGTTGGCAGGTGGTGGGTATCTGGAAGTGGCTCTGTGCAGGACGTGAGGATTCCTTGGGTGAGCCCAGAACCAGAGCACAGCATTGTGCAAGCTCTGCATAGTTGGAGAGCCCCCTGGATGACGGGGAATGCACAGTGTGCTACCCCACCTGTCCCCAACTGCTAACTTAGAACCAGAAGTGGGGTCCTCTGTATGCGTGCCAGGCCAGGATAAAATGCCTGGGAAAGAGACTGGAGCTCAGAACTCCCTAACTCAAAGTTGCAGGATGGCAGGAAAGACAGGGCTATTTTGAAGATAATGCAACCATATTTTCACCATACGAGCTCGGACGCCGCCTCGGTAAACAAGGTCCGCGCAGAGCAGTGACACCCCCAGGCTGCTTGCGAATAGTCTACTACTGGGAACATAAACAGATTAGGGATGAGCCCACTCTCCCGTTGAACAGGTGCTAAAGTCATAGATACTGGGCCAGAAGGCGCACCGGAAACCACAGTATCACGCAACTCGCTTTTTTTTTTCTATGGAGAGTACACCGTCAAATAAATCTCGTACTGGTGCTCGCCCTGTGGAGCTCCACCAGGCAGGTGCAGTGCCGGGCTCTGAGCCTCGACAGAGCCCACCCTCAGCTACTGGAGGACCCTCTAGACCGTCTTGTGGAGTCAGCAGACGGCGGAGGAGAACTACTGACCAAAACAAAACAGAAAAAGAGAAACCCAGAGTGCCACTTGTCATGATGCACTGGAATGCAGAGGGAGTGAACAGCAAGCAGGCTGGATACAGCAAAAAGACAGAGCTGGAAAACATCTTGTATGAGAAGCAAGTCAGTGTTTGCTGTATCCAAGAGACTCACTTGAAAGCAGATCAAACCTTTAAAATAAGGGGATATCAATGCTTCAGATCCGACAGAAAAGATAGACGAAAAGGAGGAGTACTTACTCTTGTAAGGAATAACATTCCTGCACACGAAAGGAAAACCTTCATGGATGGAGCAGAATATCAGCTGTTGCAGATAAAGGTAGACAAGATGGAAATAGAACTCCTGAACTATTACTGTCCGAACAACAAACCCCTGAGTCTCAGCTCTATACAGGTACCAGCCACCAACTTTATAGCAGTTGGAGACTTTAATAGCCACTCCCAGAGCTGGGGCTATAACCATCTGGATCACAGAGGTGAAGAGGTTGAAACTTGGCAAGATGATCACTCCCTAATCCTAGTCAATAATGCCACAGATACTCCTACCTTCTACTCCAGAGGATGGCACACAACTTCAACACCAGATCTTGCCTTCTCCACACCAGATATAGCTGGATCTATTAGTAGAGAAGTAGGAGACCAACTAGGGGGAAGCGACCATCGCCCAATCTTTCTTACTGTCCAGAGTGCAACTCTCAGTACAGGCCCAGCCATTACAAGATGGAACTACAAAAAAGCCAACTGGGGTTTATTCAGGCATCAGGTGAACACGCTGCTGTCTACCCTCAAGGTACAGAACAGAGACATTAATGAAGTGG
Organism: Oreohelix idahoensis; assembly: GCA_024509875.1. Lineage (NCBI taxonomy): Eukaryota > Metazoa > Mollusca > Gastropoda > Stylommatophora > Oreohelicidae > Oreohelix > Oreohelix idahoensis. Next base: position 236,555 of record JAMPIV010021294.1, on the reverse strand, counting down.
TAAAAGACTTCAACAGATGCATACTACAAGCTGCAAAAGAAACCATTCCCAAAGGATGCCGGCGTAACTACATACCATACTGGTCCAGCACACTCCAAGAACGTCAGGAAGCATGGACAGGGCTAGAAAGGACGCAGAGTCTCAGCCTTCACTTGAAACTCACAACAAACGGAAAAAGGCTGTAGCAGAGTTTCAGAGAACAAAGCTAGAAGAAAAACGGAAAAGCTGGAGAACTAAAACGGCATCGCTGAACCTTGAGAAAGACGGCAGGAAACTTTGGAGATTAGTCAAGTCTCTAAATGAAGAGCGTTCCTCACCTAGGCAGACTATCACATTGGATGAAGGTGGCAAACTTTTCAGAGGAAAACAAGCTGCAGACTTGTTTGCTAGAAGATACAGTTCAGAAAGCAACTTACCCATTAACATAGATCATCAGAGAGAGATAAGAAAAGAAATACTGGCAACCATGGGACAGACAGATACTCCTGCCCCAATGAGGGAACCCATCACACTAGGAGAACTACAGAAGGCTATTTCCAAGCTTAAGTTTCAAAAGTCACCCGGCCCAGACAAAATCAGCAACGAAATGCTAGTAAATCTGAGCTCAGCAGCAAAGACAAAACTGCTTGAGATATTCAACCACAGCTGGTTGAAAGGAACGGTACCCCAAGTATGGAGAGAAGCCATCACAATACCCATACTAAAGAAAGGGAAATGTAAGACCGAGGCTGCAAGTTACCGGCCAATCAGTCTCACAAGCTGTGTTGGGAAGACTATGGAGCGAATAGTCAACCACAGATTGAAATGGTATTTAGAGTCTGAGCAGATCCTGGTGCCGGAACAAGCTGGATTTAGAGAATGCTACAGTATAGAAGACCAAGTTACTTACTTGTCTCAAGCAATAGAAGATGCCTTCCAGGAGAAGAAAAAGGTCCTAACGATCTGGGTCGACTTCAAGCAGGCCTTTGACAAGGTGTGGAAAGATGGCCTCATTGCAAAACTTAGGAGAAGTGGAATCCAAGGCAACATGATGAAATGGATCCAGTCATACTTGCATAACAGGAGAACTAGAGTCACTCTTGACGGTCTGCAGAGCAGAAAAGTGTTGCTCCATCAGGGGGTACCTCAAGGAGGAGTAATTTCCCCAACACTCTTCCTTGTTTACATCAATGACCTGGTGAAAGATCTCCCTGCAGGAGTTAAAGCTGCCTTATATGCAGATGACCTAGTACTCTGGTGCGCTGATGAAAATGTCACCACAGCAAATTATAGAATGCAGCGGGCAGCAGACATGCTAGTGTCATGGGCAGAGAAATGGCTTATCACAATAAACACAGACAAAACCTCCACAACACTGTTCTCCCTCGCCCCCAAGGACAAATCAGCTAACATACACCTAGGGACAACCGTGATCAAGGAAGAAAGCTACCCCACCTATCTTGGGGTGACATTTGACCAAAGGCTTACATGGAATAAGCATATTGAAAATGCAGAAGGAAAGGCCCGAAGACGACTAGGCATACTCAGAAAATTAGCAGGTACCAACTGGGGAGCAAATGAACGAAATCTAAAGAAGATTTATAATGGAGTAATAAGACCACACTTAGAGTTTAGCTCAGCAGCATGGTCATCAGCTGCTAACTCACATCTGCAGTCTTTGGACAAGGTGCAAAATCAAGCTCTCAGGCTCATTACAGGAGCCATGAAAACTACACCAATAACAGAGATGCAGAAGGTTGCTGGATTACAGACATTGTCCCATAGAAGAGACACAAAAACCATGATCCAGATGGAAAAGTACAACAGTATGCCAATGCACCCAATGAAGGCAAGACTAGATGATCTGGCATTGGGACGTCTAAAGCGTAGCAGCTTTGTGCATCGGGGGAAAAGACTTATAAGACAGCATCAAGAAGACCTATCCATGAAGACAACACCACTGAAGCCCACCCTATACCCTGTACCATGGGAGCAGGCCAGCAGTGCCCTCCAAATTAATACATCAGTCAGTGGTCTCACAAGTGGATGTGAGTATAATGATCTGCAAAAACGAACTGCTACATTGAGTATGATCCAAGAAAGCTATCCCGATCAATCATGGATACATGCCTATACAGATGGATCAGCAACTAATGCTGTTAGGAATGGAGGTGCCGGTATCTTTATCTCATATCCTGACAACCACTATGAGACTAGGCACATTCCCACTGGTAAATTCTGTTCCAACTATACAGCTGAGGTTCAAGCTCTAGAGCAAGCTGCAAATATGATTTATAACACCAACTCTGACTGCCACCAGGTAGTCATCCTCACAGATGCACTGTCTGTCCTGCAAGCTCTCAAGGGTGGTAAACTCCCGCATCTGAGAAATGAACTAAACAAGGTAGCTGCCAAAAAGAGAACCATACTTCAGTGGGTACCATCTCATTGTGGTGTACCCGGAAATGAAAAGGCAGATAAACTTGCAAAAAAGGGAGGAGAATGTGAACAAGAAGATAATGAAGTCACATACTTTGAGAAAAAGAGAGCTATCCAGACTATCAGAAGAGAACAGAACCAACCCAAAGACGACTATCACACTCTCGACCGGCAGGGACAGATAACTATTTTTCGACTCAGGACAGGGCATAACAAACTGAATAAACACATGCACAAGCTACGATTGTCTGCTTCACCACTGTGCACATGTGGATTAAACGAACAAACTGCTGAGCATGTTCTACAGGACTGTCCTCTGTATGACCAGTTAAGAAAGATATACTGGCCGAATGACTCAACACTAAACTCAAAGCTATATGGAGTTAAAGAGGAACTTCAAACAACAGTCGAATTCATCATGAGAACTCGTCTGACGGTGTAATCATCAAAGATGCGATCGCAAGAAGAAGAAGAAGAAGATAATCTACTGCCATCCGCGTTTATCCCACGCGTCAAGCTCGCATATAGTAGATTTATCCGCATTACGCAGACCGGGTTCTTTAGTGAAAGCAGGGGATAAACAAGATATTCGCTGATGCAAGATCCGTGCTTAAAAATCGCCAAGTGTGTATACCAGAACGACATGGAACACTAGATAAATATGTAGCAAGAAAAGCCGCTTCAGAGATCTGAATCTGGTCTATCAATGTGGCACCATCGCCTCGCTGCAAGAAAAAGACGTGCCAGGGAGTAAGGCCAACAGAACAGACCAGATTCGTAAATTGCTTCACTAAAGATAAAGTTGACAGCATAGAAATAAAACGTTTGAGGCAAGTTGATCAAGTACAAAACAAATAAGGAAGCTATAAAGTTGGTGTTTAACACATCATCAGCGTCACCATTTTCAATTTCGCTCCCTGTGGAGCATTAAACCGCCATTGTAGCTGACCCTCTGGCATGAAAAAGAGGGTAAAAAGGATCCCGTTACACTCCCATTGAGGCATATTGGGAATATGGTGTTAGGCCCATATTTTCTTGATCATCGGCACACTAGGGGTGATGTGGTCAGCATCACGCTGGCCGCCTTAACCTTCCCAGAGTTGCTCTGGTACCCAGTTCATGAGGCTGGGTTGACCACGGAGCCGTTTGCGGTCTAAAAAAATCCCACCTCAACTGAGGATCGAACCATGGACCACCGAGTTAAGAAGCCAGTGCACTAACCACTGTGCTACCGCGGCTCCCTCTAGCATGAAGCCTGCACCAAAGGACTGATGTGCTCCTGCAGTGGTAGTTACTACGGCCGTCTGTTTTACATGATAAGCTTGCCAGCACCATCCACAACTTTATATAGGTCACCTCGTGCGACACGCCTGAGGGAGCAGTTCTAGTAGTTGTAAAATCTGTTTGTAGTCATCATCATCATCATCATCACCATCATCATCATCACCATTATCATTTATGGAGCACGTTGCCACCAATGCAGATAGTCCCGTTACAAAAAGTTTGCACGGAAGCATTCATGTGCTCTTCTGTAATATGGTTGTGCGTTCTTTCATGATTTATTTTCATAGCAAGGCGATGGCGCTGTTTGGATGGTCCTTGGTTTGATTCCTGGTAAGCCTTTCACTTATATTTTTTTTCCATTGTCTAGTGTCCTTCTGTCTGTCCAACGAGTGCCTGCTAATTACCTTTATTTATTGATCTACTTATTATGCAGCAGTTAGTAACCAAGAACTACTTATTCGGAGTAACCAGGAAGACATGCACACCATCATAGCTGGCAGACGTTGGAGCTGGGTTGGCCATGTCCTCAGAAGGGACCCTGATACCATCACAAGAACAGCTATGCTATGGACCCCCGAGGGAAAGCGAAAGAGAGGCCGACCAAAAACAACTTGGCGGAGAACTGTGGAAGCTGAGATGCAAAGAATGAACCACAGTTGGGGCACTGTACGAAGGATGGCCGCCGACCGAGCAAAGTGGAATCAATTTGTTGCTGCCCTACAAGACGCCACCAGGCGTGATGGCCGCTGACTGCTTTGACGGTTGGTGGTTATGGATCAAAGAAGAATGCAGCAGTTAAAGTGTACTTGACGCGGTTGTCAGACGATGGAAACCTTCATGTCGGTCGCATGAGGGACCGGTAACCATTAATGAGTGTGTGTGTGTGTGTGTGTGTTTTTTGGTGGGGGGTCCTACTCAGGGGCCACCAGAAGCTACATGGGACAAAAATTACTATACTCAACGTGAAAGAGAACATAAAATGGTATGGATAATTTGTTAGCATGCAGCCAAACCAGTTGTCATCAGAAGCGTCAGCGGCAGAAGATCTGGCAATATGGCAAAGGGTAATCCGAGTGGAAGGTCAAAGGTAAAGATAGTTCCATACGACATACTGCCTTTGTGGAGTGAAGTGTTAGAGACCTACTTCACTTAAACTAGGTCTCAGGTTTCTGGTGTGGGGTAATGGGTTCTGAAATGTGGGTAGAGGTTAAAACGTAAAGGTAGTCTTATCACAGGTACAGTCCATAGGGGAGTGAAGTGTTATAGACTTCACTTACACCAGGTCTCAGCTTCATTAGTTGGGATGACCAGATTCCTTCCTTTTTGCCTTGCCCTCCCCCAACTTAGCGCACTGTCAGTTACACCTGGGAAAACTGGGGCGTCACGCGACTTGGTTTTGAACCAGTTCGCTTTGCCTCGAGAAGTAAGCGCTCTAGCCAGAGTTGACGGTTGATTGGCAATGTTAAAGAAATGTAAAGAAACATGGCAGGATCCAAGGCAGCACACCAAGGACAAGAACAGATACTGCTTCTCCCCACGTCAGGTAACGATAAAAGTGGACAGAAAAAATACAATTAATAATTATTCTTTCTCGCTCCCCCCACTCTCTCTCTCTCTCTTTCTCTCTCTCTCTCTCTCTTTCTCTCTCTCTCTCTCTCTCTCTCTCTCTGACTAGTCATAACGTGTGGATGTCACAGTCATCGTCAGGTATAAGACAAATGTCAAGAGAGTAAAAGAAAACAATAAGTGTTTTTTAACCTGTTCCTGCACGTCACACATACGGTTCTAACTTAACACAGGCCCGTAGAGCTCAGCGGTCAGTAACAGCTGACAACAAGGTCGACAAAGGTCAACCGCCAGCAATGACAAAGTTATTGGACATTCACTAGTGGCTCTACTTTATCGTTACTTTCGTCACGTAGATTTGTTCTTGAATTTATTTAAGACAGGGGTTGTCAAACTATTGCGGGCCACGTACCCCCTTGTCTTTTAGTAAACCGCCCCGTACCACATTGGACGTTAGTAAATCTTCCCATACTTTCTTGGATTTTTCTACACCTTCTCGTACCCCTCCCCGGCTTTCACTAAAAATTCCCGTCACCTTGCTTTTTAGTGAACCTTCCTTAACCCCTTGGTTTTTAGTAAACTTTCCCGTATCCCCTTGGCTTTCTTAGAAACTTCTCCGTACCCACTTAGCATTTAGTTAACCCCCCCCCCCCCCCAATAATAAACCTTCCCATACCCCCTTAACTTTCTTAGAAACCTTACCGTACTCCCTTGGCTTTCAGTAAACCTTCCCGATCCCCCTTGGCTTTTAGTAAACCTTCCCGTATCCCCCTTGGCTTTTAGTAAACCTTCCCTATCCCCCTTGGCTTTTAGTAAACCTTCCCTATCCCCCTTGACTTTTAGTAAACCTTCCCGTATTCCCTTCATAACCCTCCACTCCCAAAGGAGCATAGGCCTTCAACAAACACATGCCAAGTCCTCCTGTCACGTGCCATCATCTCAAGTTCTTTCCATGTTCTCCTCATCATTTTCACCTCTGTTTCCAACTCTCTTCTCCATGTACTTCTTGGTCTTCCTCTGCCTCTCTTGCCCTGGGGGTTCCAGAACAAGGACTGCCTTGTAATGCTATCAACAGGCTTCCTCAGTGTGTGTCCTATCCATCGCCATCGTCTTCTTCTCATCTCTTGTTCCACTGGCACTTGTCCAGTTCTTGTCATCAGTTCCACATTGGTAACCTTGTCATACCATTTTAATCCCTCTATTCTACGCAAGCACCCATTTATGAAAGTCTGTAGCTTTTTGGTTGTTGTCTTTGTTGTTCTCCATGTCTCTGAGCCATACAATAGGACTGACTTCACATTTGAGTTGAAGATTCTTATTTTCGTGTTGGATCCTATTTCTCTTGATCTCCATATATTTCCCAATGCAATGAAAGCTCCTCTTGCCTTTTGTATTCTTATTTTGATATCGCTGTCTGTCCCTCCAACTTTATCTATATTACTGCCAAGATATGTGTATGATTCTACATCTTGTATTGGTGTTTCTTCAAGTTCAACCCTGTTATCATTACCTGCATTTATTCGCATTATTTTTGTCTTTTCCCTGTGTATTTTCAGACCCAATTGCCAGCAAGAAAAGAAATGGAGACAAGAGGCATCCCTGTCGCACTCCTGTTCTTATCCCAAATGGTTCTGTAAGCTGTCCTTCATGAAGAACTCTGCACGTCATGTCTTCATAGGTTTTCTTTATTAAATTAATGATCTTCAGGGGAACTCCATAATGCCTCATCAATTTCCAAAGTGATTCTCTGTCCACACTGTCAAATGCTTTTTCGTAGTCCACAAATCCGATGTATAGTGGTGAATTCCATTCCAGACTTTGTTCAACTATTATTCTCAAAGTGGCTATCTGGTCTGTACATGATCTGTTTGTTGAAGTTTTTTGTGGTTTAAATTTTTTTTACAGGATGGGGTAACCGGCCCCATGCCCAACCCTCCTTAGTCGCCTTCTACGACATGCTTGGCAGGGGACAGTGTTACTATTCTTTGCTCCCCTTTCGGGCCCCGGTAACACACGTATTCCCTTGGCTTTTAGTAAACCTGCCCGTATCCCCCTTGGCTTTTAGTAAACTTTCCCGCATCCCCCTTGGCTTTTAGTAAACCTTCCCGTATTCCCTTGGCTTTTAGTAAACCTTCCCGTATCCCCCATGGCTTTTAGTAAACCTTCCCGCATTCCCTTGGCTTTTAGTAAACCTCCATTCAGAATGAGAGGAAATCGATTCTAAGGTTTATCATGCATACGCACACAAGAACATAAATAAACAGATTAATTTAATTTTAAATAAAGAGAACTCTGTTATGTGCATAACATCACTTAGAGTATCATAAAGTTGTTAAATGTTTACTAGCACACAATCAAATATATTAGTGAGACCTTTGATTCTGTTTCGTTGTCAACCAACAGTTTTATTATTTTATCATGCTTATCACGTTCAAGTATTTCTTGTTTTGGATTGATCTGAGAACAGGCTGCGCCATTAGTTTATTCTTGTTTTGGATTGATATGAGAACAGGATGCGCCATTCTGTCTCCAATCCACGACCATTTACACTAACACTACTACTTCTTGAATATTTCAGTAGGCTAATATGGTTATTGACCAAATGTTTCCCGTGCCCCCTTGACAAACTTCTTGTACCCCTTGGGGGTACGTGGAGCCTAGGCTGGGAACCCCTGATTTAAGGTCTGTAGCCTTGAGGTCGGTAATGGCTAAGAAAATGAGGATGGTTACAGTAAGGTGATAAATATAGGTCAAGGTAATCCCATAGCACATACTGCCGTACGGGAGTGAAGTGTTAGAGACTTCAATATACTAGGTCAAGCATAGAGAGGTGGGGTGAGCAGTTTCCTTCCTCGCTGCCTTTTCCTTCCCTAACTCAAAAGAAAAGCCAGGTACCCATTTACAGTTGCGTAGATCCGTGAATCGAACCTGGCGCCTTCGCCGAGAGAGACGAGCGCTTTAACCACGTAGTCAATCAGACGATTAGTAAGATGATGGTAAACAAAAATTGGTAATGAGTCTTACTAGGACACAGAGAATTGCGGGGTAGTTGCGATTTTAGCAAGGTCCCCGGGCAAGGGTGAACTTGCGGTGCCCCATTCTTCTTCTTCTTCTTCGTTCACTTTCAGACGTCAACTTGAATATATTTTTTTTAAAGCAGTGGTCAGCTCGAAGTTGTTGGTATCAGTGGCGTATCCTGGTAATGCGAGCTAGGCGTGCTGCTACTTAAAATGAACATGTACGCCTACTATTTAACTTCTTCCCCTCTTAATTTAAAAACCATATATATTCAATTACGCAACGATAGTTATTAGGGGTATATGTCAATTATCTCCAAAATACTAATTAACTTACAACTTGAAACTCACTGTCACTGTAATAATCTGCATTCCCGGCAACTAACAAAAATTAATCACAAAAAACACTGGACGGACACAGCCGATTTTTACAACTAGAGAGCTGCAAGACCACCGCACGCATGTTCGTATTGTATTGACGCATCTGGCCATGACCCCGATCCACACCAACCAATCTTCAGACGTGAATCCGAAAGGTGCAGCACGCATTGTGACGGAATTACCCGAAAAACTTCGGGCGATTGTAATCAACCAATAAAAACTGCACTATAAAACGCGTCTGGGAAACAAACTAGATATACTCGTAGATTCTATGCGGGAAAATCCGTTATCCTGATGCGTGCGGTCCGAAAGCAGAACTTTAGAAGAGAAATATTTTATAGAATAATAAATTAAATTTTTATTTTCCTTCGGGCATAGGTGTGCGCAGCACGCACAGCACACATAGAGAATACGCCACAGGTTGGAATCTCCGTGGAGTCTTTCCACGAATGGTACTGGTGATGGCCATACGCGCTTTGTCTGTTCCTCATATGTTGGGCACCTTTGAACTAGATATTCAGAACTCATTTTATCGGCGCCACATTTACACTCATCAGTAATTCCTATCTTTAGTTTGTTGGATAGATGGTATTCCAATATGTTGTTGCCTGTGCGAAGTCTGAAGATTATATATTCCTATTGTATCGACAAGCATATATTTTTAAGCGAGGCCCTTAAACGAGCAAGGACCTAAGGAAAAGCCTAGGTTGCTTATACCTAGAACCAACGCTAAGCACTGGTTGGGCCAAAGTATGAACAATCTACATATGAACAATCTACGTATGAACAATCTACGAATGAGCAATCTACGTACTAGCAACCAAAAATAGTGAGGAATTATAGATCTTTTGTAGACAGAGACGAGAAGTACATGGTGATAACATAAGTCAACCACGGTCAAATGTCAATGTCACTGTCTATCCTGACCGCCATTCGGATTAGTTTTCCCGCTTTCAGTACGTGGAATTTATTTGGTACAATCGTCGAGCAACAATTCTTTTTGCTTCCTTCGTCTTCAAGTATTGTGCCGACTGGTGTAATAGACTATATGTCTCTATACAAGGTGTTCTTGTTAATGTTCCTCGTGTTTTTGTTATTGGTAGAATTTCCTGTATTTTCTCTGTGTTGTCGCCAAACTCTTGTTCTGTCAATTTTGCCGGTTTTGTAATGTGGCTTTTCTCCAAAAATGCCAGATGGGAATTAATTACTTCTTTTTCTTATACCGGCCTCTTTCAGAACACTTGCCATTTCTCTTTGAGCCTTTCGTGAGATTCTTACCATCTTTCTGTATAATCAAATTTTCTCCCTGGGAAACTTAAGCGATCTTCTTGTGTGTTTACCAACTCTTTCCGATTGACTACCATGTGATAGCATCGTCTGCATGTAACACAAACAGGAACTCTCTTTTGGAGATAACGATCTGTTACAGATGCTGTTTTTAACTTTCTGAAATGCTGTGTTCTGCATATCCTGACTCTCCCCCCCCCCCAATTATATCATTATTTAAATACCCGGGCAATTAAATTTTTTTTTTTAAATTATCCCATTTATTCTGCTTCTATATTTTGAGGTTTAGAAAATTTCTGCCTGCTTTGAAAGTGTTGATTGCCGCTGTACCATCATCATATCTGTGGCCGTTATCTTCAAAGCTAATCTCACCAGCGGCCGAGTCCTCACGCCGGATTCTGCCCCATTTCTTTCTGAACAACAAATTTTTCACCTTCCAGAAAACGCGTCTGCACTGTACAACAGCACGAGCCAAACCTTGCACACCCACCTGTGAGCATGCGCTAGTTGCCCGACGGTATACACAGCAGACGGCTCACACAACCCGTAGCGTCTATTTCCGATGACTTAGCAATTCGCGTCGATATAAATATTTGTTGGTTCCGGTTAGGAAGAAACGTGCTGATCTGAACGAAATTTTCCGGTACACACAACGGGGCGTCTCTGTACCTGACCCAGTGTGATTGTATATAGTAAGGTTTAGTGGATGGTTGCAGCCATGCGTTAGGCAAAGTAGGGTTTGTCTCAGGTAAATCTATCTGGTAATGGATAACCATGAAATATACAAACTCAGTGTTTTTCTAATTTCAGTCTTTTGCCTACCAATTTCACGATATTTTTCATGCCCATTAAGGCCTATTACTGGCGCTGTTATTTTCTTACTATTTTCCAACTAATCCTGGATGTTAATCACTTCCTATGGCATTATAATAGTTATGCAGTGGATCCCTGGTCACTCAAATACACCAGGTAATGACAGAGCAGACAGATTAGGAAAGAAGGGAACAAAACAAGAACAACCACTCCCAGCAACAACTCTCCAAACAGCCAAATCACTCATACAAACAACAAAGAAACTTGGCTGAACAGATGAGCCATGGGGAAACACCAGGAGAGAGGCTTACAGACATATGGCTGGTCCTGATCCTAATGACAACATCAGCCTTCTTACAAGGAAGGATCAGAACACCATTTTTCGGCTCAGAACACAACATATACCACTCAACAGTCACTTGAACAGAATCCAACCACAACACTCTCCAGAGTGCCAGCTATATATCTACCCCTACGAAACTGTTAACCACCACCTCTTTGAGTGCCCAGCACGTGATGATGTTAGGAAAATGATTCTTCCTCCCAGGCCAGATAAGTGGAACACCTTGTACGGAGAAACAAAACAACTTCCGAAAACATGCAGAAATCACTACATGGCATTGGGATGAAGGGCGAGAGCTGGATCAACAACAACATAAAAAATGTATTTACCTTCCACGTAAAGTTCGGTTCAGTACCACCAGCTATACGAGTTTTATACTGTGGGAAACACTACACTAATTGAATGTATCCCTCACCTCAACAATATTGCTTTGTTGCAGAATTGAGAAGGCTGTTACAATGTTTTCCCCTTGCCCTTTGGCCTAGGCTTCAAGGAAATAATGACCAGTTAAACTAGTGCCCTGTATATAGAGAGTGACGACAACTAAGGTTCGACCGAAAATGGCGGCCACACCCGTATCGCCGGAAAAAGGACCCAATCGCGACTTTAAAAATTAGCTACAAATACAGTAGCACATATGTGTATCTAAGGTCCTTTTTCCGGCGATATGGGTTTGGCCGCCATTTTCGGTCGAACCTTAGTTGTCGTCACTCTCTATATACAGGGCACTAAGTTAAACAAAAGGTCTCAGGCACCCTATAGTATGAGCCAATCACGTAGAGTCTGAACTTAAGACTGCAGTAATTAGCATATTCTAAAGCGTGGAAAGTCTCGTGTAGTTTTCTGAACAGCCAGAGGAAGAATAGGACTATCGCACCAGCAAGCATGTCGTACAAGGCAACTAATATGAAGTCGTGCATGAGGAAGACAACCTCATCATTAAAACAAATTGCTACATAATCCACCGCTGCAACATCACGTGACTTCTTGCTTTCTGCAAGGGGACCATGAGCAGTTGTGGTTCCTTGATAACCACAAAGGAAAAAGATAAAGATAATCATGAAAGTGTGGAAGGAGGATGTGGAAGTAACAACAAATAAATATGACATAGGAGATTCACTGCGACTGATAGAGTCCCTTTCTTGTCTCTTACTTGAAGTTCAAGCGACATGCCTTTGGCTGAATTCATATATTCATTATAAGGGGTTGCCAGCATCATCAACTGTGAAATTAGTGTAGTGGTCGTAAAAAGGTTGAGAACCATGCCCAACCTCACATTCATAGCCTCTTACGACATGCATGAGGGAGCGGCACTCCTATTTGTGGTCTCCTTTATAGACCACCGGGACTTATACGGGACCAAAAATCATAGATACCAGTGGCGTATTCTCTATGTGTGCTGTGCGTGCTGCGCACACCTATGCGCGAAGGAAAATAAAAATTTAATTTATTATTCTATAAAATATTTCTCCTCTAAGTTCTGCTTTCGGACCGCACGCATCAGGATAACAGATTTTCCCGCATAGAATCTACGAGTACATCTAGTTTCAGTTTCACAGACGCGTTTTATAGTTCAGTTTTTATTGGTTGTAGCAATCGCCCGAAGTTTCTCGGGTAATTCCGTCACAATGCGTGCTGGACCGTTCGGATTCACGTCTAAAGACTGGTTTGTGTGAACCGGGGTCATGGGCACATACGTCAATACAATGCGAACATGCGTGCGGTGGCCTAGCAGCTCTCGAGTTGTAAAAATCGGCTGTGTCCGTTCAGTGTTTTTTGTGATTAATTTTTGTTAGTTGCCGGGAATGCAGATTATTACAGTGACAGTGAGTTTCAAGTTGTAAGTTAATTAGTATTTCGGAGATAATTGACATATACCCCTAAAAACTATCGTTGCGTAATTGAATATATATGGTTTTTAAATTAAGAGGGGAAGAAGTTAAATAGTAGGCGTACATATTCATTTTAAGTAGCAGCACGCCTAGCTCGCATTACCAGGATACGCCACTGATAGATGCTCTTCCACAATATCATTTTCAAACAAATTTCTGATAAAAGCTTTCAATCAAGCAAAGCCTTTTAGCTCCCCTAGAAGGATAGACGCCACTAGGCGTTATGGCCACCGACTGCTGTGTCAGTCAGGGGCTAAGGATCCACGAAGAAGGAGCCATAGAAGAGATCTTCAACAAACACGTGACAAGTCCTTCTGTCACGTGCTATGAGCTCATTGTCTGTCCACGTCTACCTCATAATTTTCATTTCTGTCTCTAGTGTTCTTTACCATGTGCCCTTTGGTCTATCTCTGCATCTCATACCCAGGGGATTCTACAATAAGCATTACCTGATAATGTTATTCTGCCATCACCGGTGTCAATACCTTGTCGAGGTATGGCGGCTTGTGTACCCTGATTACCCCCAGAGCTATGCCAGTGGGAGTGTTACTCCAGGAAGGTTCTACCAAGCTGGACAGGTTTGCGCGGGCAGGGGTCAGACGAAAGCAGACACCCTGGTCCTCCAGGTTGGGGGTTTTAGCATAGGGCTGACACCCCTGTCTATGTAAAAAAAATTGAAGTTACGGAAACAACAACGAATAAACAAACTTTGCTGCGGGACGGACATCCGGAGTCTACTGTACGAAGGATGGCTGCCGACCGAGCAAAGTGGAATCAATTTGTTGTTGCCCTACAAGACGCCACTAGGCGTGATGGCCACTGACTGCTTTGACGGTCGGCGGCTAAGGATCAAAGAAGAAGAAGATAATGTTATCAACACCTTCTCCTCAGTGTCAATCGAATCCAACTTCAGCGTCTTCTTCTCGTCGCTTGAGATTCCTATGGTGAATGAAAAATACTCCTTCTGAGCAGGAAACACTAAAGTCTTTTAGTGACGGGAAACAAGCTGAGCTCCCAAGCTTTCATCTGAAGCGCTGCTGATGATTGAGAGCATCAGTGTAATCAAAGAGATATTTCAATAATTCTGTTCGAGCAGAGTACAGGGTAAAAAGGTAAAGGTAAAGGATTCCGTTACACGCCCATTGAGGCATATTGGGGATATGGTGTTGGGCCCATATTTTCTAGACCATCGGCACACTAAGAAGTCAATGCACTAGCCACTGTGCTACCGCGGCAGTACAGAGTAAAGTATTCATAATTTACCGTTACGCGTAGCGGGGAGATATAACATTTGTTTACTTTAGCAGTATGGTACACTTACAAGGCTGTTCCTGTTCTGGAATTTCCAATGTAAGATACAAGTAATTAGATGAAGACTAAAAAGAAAAACACAAAGAAGATAACAAGACAGACATAAAAGGATACAGAATTCACGAAAAGGCCGTGAATTAATGGGCACAGCACTTGAAGGCTTGGATAGTATTTGTTTAAGACTTCTTTCAAGTGGACCTGAAAGATAATGATGATGAATATAAATGCTCACTGCCCGGTTGCCAAGATCTGCCGCGTTTGAATTCTGTACGGGACCCAAAGATGCAGCAATAGAGAATGCAGTCAGCGACCCATAGCTTGACTGCTTGCATCAGAGTCAGCGAACCAGAGCTGACAAAGACCCTACTCCACCTCCACGTGGTGGTCCTGGAAACAGTCTGCATCACTGCAGTCTGGCTGAGAGAGTAGGGATCGCAGAAGGAAGGCAAACCCGGTCCCAAAAACTGCCGTGCTGAAGTCGGATGTGTCGACTGAAAGGTGCAGATATCACAGCTCCGGCGTAAACAGACACGACGCAACCAACGTCCTTTTCAGGGCGAACGAGGAAGAAGAAGAAGAAGAATTCTGTACGCGGGTGAAACGCGGTCATTCGCGTAAAAAAAAAAAAAAAAAAAAGAAGAGCGGTTGCGTTAACCAATACCCTGTTGAGGAAACTCGAAAACTGTGTATGGAAAAGTAACTGAAAATCTAAAAAACGATTGCTTTAACATCTACTTTCAGTCATTCTGGGCCATGTTAAATACGTTTTGTGGAACATGCAAAGATGTGTTTTTGAAAATCTAGTGTAAAATTATTATCTTTCTGAGAAACCATTTGAAGCATGGCAAAGCGTCATTTCCTTGTCTTTCTCATTTATGCGTTCAAAATTTACATTTACAATGTCATTAGTAAACACACAATTCTTAGACAAATTATCTTTTTTTTAAAAAGTGTTTTGACTATATTGCTAAGTATGGTTACAAATATTTCGTCTTTCTTTTATTTCGACCGCATTACTAAATACGGCTACTTCTTCTTCATTGCGTCACCACATTCGAGCTTTCTCTTCACTGAATTATCTGAAGTCATGTTTTTAAGTAATCTACTTTTCTTTTGACTGCTACAATTGGAAAATAGACGCAGAAGTGAATTAAAAAATGTTGCAGTGTACACCGCCGTACAGGTAGGAAAAACAAAATGCCGAGAAAGTGAATTGCCATACGACAACCCCTGAAGCAAGTAAGCTGCCAAACGACAACCACCAAGGCAAATATTTTGCCAAACGAAAACTACTTCAGCACGAAGCAGCTAACTTAAATGTGACGTAATTCAAAGTGCTTGTTACAAGTACGGTTCAAGTATGGAGACAGCTTACTTCGTACGTTCAGCAAAAACTGGTAAATACGGGTTCCGGTAACATCTAGGCCTATACTAGATCTATTTAATTAAAAACAAACACACAAACAAAACAAAAACCCGATATTTGTTAGTCGTCACTGCAAAGCCGGCGAAAATATCGTATTAAAAAAAAAAAATGCCTACTCAGAGCACGAATGAGCAAAAAGGAGGTCATACCCTCCTTTCACCGGACGTCTGGTAACCTTAGGTGTTATGGGATTAGGAATACAGTTCAGGTACTGGGAATATAGACCGCCGTTCATACACTCTATCCAAGTTCGTTACACACGCACTGTTGTAATTCCTACGGGCGACGGATAAGCGCTCACGTCTGCTTTAAGGGGGTATGGGTGGTGCGGTTTTGATCGGAAACAAAAGAAAGACGTGGGATCGAAAAACGCACAAATTAAATAACTGTTACGGTAGACAGATGAAAACAAAACATATTGACACAGACAAGGAACTTTTAAACACTCTCTAGATTACATTATTCTAATTTAATAAAGCCTAGGACCGACTCCTCCCATAGTGAAGAAACTTGAAGTCATATAACAACGTCAACAAACAATATGGATAAGTCAACTACAGAAAATAACATTCAGCCAATCAGAGCATTGAAAAAAAAAAACTTGATAGCATTAGAAGACAGTCCTTGTTATGGAATCCCCAGTGCAAGAGAAGCAGACGTAGAAAGAAAAAAGCACAGGGAAAAGAGAACCGGAGACACTTATGAAAATGACAAGGGAAACCTTCAGCTGATGGCACGCGACAAGAGGAGGAATTGGTTAGTGTTTGTTGAAGGCCTATGCTCCTTGGGAAGCTGAAAGGTTTTGATTGATTGATGTTACAAATATACAAATTCACACCCAGTAATATTACTAAATTAATGCCTTAAACTAAGAACAGGAATTGACAACTTATAAATATTACAACTAATTCACATCATACCCTAAATTTACCAAAGAGATCAATTCACAGTCTGCAAAATACATCCACAGAAATACTAACACATTATAAACAGTACCACATATATAGGCTAATTCACAGAGAAAAAATACTGCCAATGAAGCAAATGTATGCCCCCACGAAATCCGTCATTACTAACGCCGGTGAGATTCAAGCAAAAAAAAAAAAAAAAATGTCCATACAATTCGCACATATATAACATCATTTTAGCTTTTACAAAATTAGTTTAGTGTCAGCTTTAACGCATTTTTTTTTCGGTATCACCAACATTATACAATATTTTTGGTATAAACTTTGAGAACGATAAATGTAATGACCACTTTCACAAAATAACGTAAAAAAAAGTATTCTTGTGCCGCTGAAAAGAAAAGTTGTGTTTTTAAGAAAACAAAAAAAAAGTGTTTTTGCAACATTCTGCTGAATCGCTAAATTAAATCAAGTAGCACTGTTATAAGCAAATATAATTTATATAGCTTGATGTAATATGAATGAAACTAAACAAACGCATGCAATTGAAGTACATCTGAATTGTCCTTTTACCTTGTTCTTCTTCTCTATCCCAATTATCCTGTGCCTGTTGACCCATAATAACTGGTAGAACAACAGCTAAATGACACCACCATAAAACCACGAGGGCCATTAGTACGGTCCTCATCTCCGATGGAAGTTCTACATTAGCTTACTTTGAACACTCGTACAACTGAACAAACGGTATTCTTTAGCTTGTCGGTCCTTTGGCAGAGAAATCGGTATGTTCCTGATCTTTCATTTGCCGAAAACTCTGAACAAATAGTATGGAACAGCAACAGGACACAGTTTGAAAAATGTGTTAAAAAAATTTCTTTTGCATTTTTTCCGTTCCTTCAACTACATAGTTACAAATATAATTTCCCTGGTCGACCTATTAAATACATGAACTAGTGTTTGTTTTGTTTTTGTATTTGTATACTTTGACGTGTGTGTACATGCAGGTATATGACTCAATTATATTAGAAGTGAAAACATGATATGGCAGACAGGGTTTTCCGTATTTTTACATCGCCACCAATCAGCGTTCAGGGGCGGTGCTGAGTGTGAGTTAGCGCAGGACTCTTACGACAGTCAGGTTCTTGGAAGCTAATGAACGCATTCGTTGATATGTAAGTCAGTATACTTATTGAAGCTAACATACATATGTGAATAAATATTTATACAAAATTTAAATGGATTGTTGATATCCACGGGAAAACTTTGATGTTATTGTTAATATCGAAAGTAGAACCAAAGCGGCAGACAACTGTTGGGGGAAGTGACGTATGTTTCAGAAGATGAACTCTGACGCATGCGCAGTTATAACAGAACGAGGACGCCATGAAAACATTTGTTGTGTGCTGTATGAGATATTCTTATTTATTTGGATAATTTATTACGAGAGGACTTATATTTAGGTAAGAGAATAAGAAAATATGCAGCATAAAATGCATTAACATCGGTTTGTTTTGTATTTAAGGGACAGCAGGTAACGGCACAACGTTGCTGAGGCGTGCAACAAATTGCGTTCGCGGGCATTGTTGTCGGAAGGTGTGAATGCCGCGTATGTTGTTTGAAACATTTTGTTTATATGTAAATATGGCTGTACCTCTGTAAGTATCAGTTGATACTACAGCAGTATAAACTGTGCTTATATGATAACTTCTGATTCGTGGGCAGAGAAAACTCGGAAAAATAGTTGGGTAATCTAAAGCCAGGGGACGCCATTTTGCATGCTAATGAGGAAATAACCACTTCCTGCATTCTGTAGACTAACAAAGTACTGTTGTCGTTTATAAACAATATGGAGTCACGTGATTGTGATTGGGTTTAAAATAAAATTAGATGCGACCTTCTACCGCTACCAATACTAGGCACTGCGGCGTCGAATACTGTTTATTATAGCAACAATTTATTGCTGCCTATGTACGCCACAATTCCTCATAATCTATCAGAAGAAATGCGTGCATAACAATGTTTGTAATCATAAACATCGTTAGAAAAACCTGAGAAAAATGAAATACTGGCAGCAAACAGCAGCTGCAAGAGCTGGCAGCAATTATAGGAATGTTTCAGCGGATATGTGCTGCCACATGATCTGTGTGTAGCTTACTTGAGATCGAAAGACGACAGGCCAGAAATATCAGTAGGCCTAGATGGACATAAGGTAAACAATTTGAGGTGAAGAGTAGAATAGCCTGGACAAAAAAAAAAAAAACACACAAAACCAATATCAGTCAGTACGGTTTAGCTCCTCAATGAGTATAGGCCTTCATCAAATATATGCGAAATCCCTCTGTTGCGTGCCATCAGCTCTAAGTCTTTCCGTGTCTTCTTCATTTCTATCTCCAATTCCCCTCTTCATGTGTTCTTCAATATACCTCTACTTCGCTTACCCTGGGAATTGGAGAATAGGTCTGCCTTGTAATATTTACTTAGTCGTTCCTCTTCTACCTTGGGGTTTAGAGGTTTGCCAGCATCACACTATCCTATCAACTGTCTTCATCCTGGCCTAGTTCCAATTTAGTCCTCGGTCATTGTGTTTTCCCAGCGTTTGTCCCGTAGGTCTGGATCTCTGCCTGTTAGTTTCCAATACTAGTCGCGGAAGCCAATTTTCTCCCATTCTGCAGATATGGCCAAACAAACCATCATAGTTGGGACTGTTCTGCTTGGATATGCAGTGGCTGGGTTTTGAGCAACAAGACCATACCAAAGGATTGGGAGATTGCCATCATAACATCAATTTTCAAAAAGGGGGACAATCGACAATGTGGAAACCATAGAGGCATATCCCTTCTCAGTGTCCCTGGTAAAATCTACTCTAGAATCCTAGAGCAGAGACTCCAACGCCTAGCTGAGCCACAATTGGATGAGGTCCAGTGCGGATTCCGAGCAAACTGAAGTACTCAAGACCTAATCTTCACACTCAGACAGCTAAGTGAAAAGGCCCTTGAGTGTAAGAGTGAGATCCATCTTTGTTTCATAGATCTGGAAAAGGCGTTTGACAGGGTCCCCTGGAACAAACTTTGGGACTGTTTGGCAAGGAAGAACATTCCAGGACCTTGCATGATTTCTGCAAGTCTTGTAGAAACTATATCGCATGGATCAGAGGCACTGGAATGTTTTTCTTTGTCAAGCAGTTCCAAAGTTTGCTTCAGGGGATGCCTTCTCCAGATACAAGAAACAGAACCATCTCATCTTTATACTTAAGGTCATTTTCACTCAGCTGTCTGAGTGTGAAGATAAGGTCATGTGTACTTTTTACTAGGGACACTGAGAAGAGATACACCTCTATGATTTCCACACTGATTGTCACCCTTTTTTTAATATGGGTGTAATTATGGCAATATCCCAATCCTTTGGAATGGGCTTGTGGCACCAGGTCGCCTGCTGCTCCCATATACGAGGGGCGTTCAGAAAGTAATGCACCACATCGTTTTTCCCAGGAGCTGTTTATTCAAAAAGCATGAAATTTCTACACAATATACATGGATATGTCGTGTAAACATCGGTATTATTCAACATAATCCCCATCAACTTGTACGGCTTTATGCCAGCGCGAAACAAGTGCATATATTCCTAGCCCATACCAGATTTTGTCCTGATCATGTAGCCATTTCTTCGCTGCATAAATCACTCCTTCATCATCTTCAAACCTTGTCCCACGGAGTGCATCTTTAAGTGGACCAAATAGATGAAAATCAGAGGGTGACAAATCGGAACTATAGGGTGGATGGGGTAGTACAGTCCAACCCAATTTGGTGATTGCTTCCCGTGTTGCCAGACTTGTGTAAGGTCACACATTGTCGTGAAGGAGAAGCAGGTCTGCTGGATTCTTGTGCGGCTGAACTCTGCGAAAACATTGATTGAGTTTTTTCAATGTCTTAATGTAAGCTTGCTAATTGATTGTCTCTCCTCTTGGTATAACGTCCACAAGAATCACACCTTCAATGTCTCAAAAGACAGTGATCATGACCTTCCCAGCTGAAGGAATTGTCTTGAATTTCTTTCTTCGTGGTGATTGCGGATGATGCCACTCCATTGACTGTCTTTTTGTCTCAGTTTCAAAATGATGTGCCCAGGTTTCGTCACCTGTAACGATCTTAGCCAAAAAGTTCTCTCCATCAGCATTCAAATGCTCCAGCAATTCAGAAGAAATTGCTTTCCTTTGCAATCGGTGGTCATTTGTGAGACTTCGAGGAACCCATCTTGCGCAAACCTTAGAAAATCCGAGAGTTTTTATAACTGCATTTGCACTACCAATGCTGACTGACAGCTGTAAGGCCAATTGTTGAGTAGTGATTCACCTATCAGTAGGAATAATGCCCTCAGCGCATTTCAACATTTCTGCGTTGGTGGCTGTGGCAGGACGTCCACAGCGCGGCCGATCAAGCAGCTCCATATCTCCACTTCATGATTCTTTGATTCTCTGAACCCAGCGACTGACTACTCCTGTCGACTGCAAAACTTCCATACACATCACACAGACGCTTGTGAATGTTCACAACAGTTTCCTTCTCTGCAACGAGAAATTCTATCACAATTCGCTGCTTATAACGCAAGTTGCCAACACGCTCCATTTCAACGGTTTAGGGCAGCCGTATTATTTGGCCGGTTGCAATGCAATTTGGTGCACACAATTGGCACATGCCATGTGTGAAGTGTGCAAAATTGCATGCTTCTATCTTCATTATTAGCTGAGAAAAACGATGTGGTGCATTACTTTCTGAACGCCCCTCGTATTTATCCATCATGTCCTGCTTTGCCCATCTTGATTTTCTCCAGTGCTGCCTTTAGTTCTTCCATCTTTATACCATCTTCACCACCATTGGTCTCTTCTTGTGTGGTAGTGCTTACCATTTCTGAGGCTTGACCTGCTGACCACCAAGGAGCTCCGAGAAATATTCTTTCCATTACTTCCTTCGGGGCAGTAAGCAATTTGTCTTGCTTGTCTTTTATGAATTTAAGAGGGCACTGTTTTTCCTTCCTCATGATTTTTATGGTCTTGTCGAACAATTTCTGGTTTTCTTGAGCATCTGTATCTAGCTTTTCTCCAAATTCTTCCCAGGATTTCTGTTTTACTGTTAGCACCTTATTCTTTGCTTCTGTTCTGAGTATCACATATTCCCTATATTTCTTTGTTTTTCCTGCTGTGTTTTTAGCGTATAAGAATTGTTTCCATGCCTTTTTTCTTTTCTGTTGTATTGCCATGAACAAGTTTCTTCAGTGTGTGGATAAAAGATGAGAAGAGATATTGGCAATGTGTGGAACACACATTGAGGAAACTTGTTGATGGCATTGAGGAAACTTGTTGATGGCATTGCAGAGGTTCTGGAGTCTTCAATGTAAGAGAGGTAGATGGAGACCAAATAATACACTGAGAAAACTAGTGGCAGACATGACAGGCATGATAATGACAAGAAAAGACCTTGAGTTGATGACATGGGACATGACGACTTGGCTTAAGTTTGTTGAAGTCCTATGCACCTTCGGTACTTGAAGGGTGATGGTGATGATGATTTATTTACTATGACTTTGTTTCTGCCACTTCATTTCTTAAATGTTTGGATTATTTAAACTTTTTCGTGAACAGCGGTATGTGTAGGTATTTCACTTGTGAGCGTAGGACGATTTTATGGTTTCTTATTCTTTTATACGAATAATAGAATAAACTGTTCATCTTTACCCCACAACACGTTGTAAGCCATTCTTCACCCCTTCTCGTGCTCAGGTGTTATATATTTCTGCAGATATTTAGAAAGTTAGATCTCTGTATTTAGCAAGGATTTTCACTGTGTTCCTCTTCAGCCTTCATATGCTTTGTTTACTTATCCCCAGGACATTCATAAATTCGTAGTATGCACCTTAAGTTTTATT
Source organism: Oreohelix idahoensis (assembly GCA_024509875.1). Classification (NCBI taxonomy): domain Eukaryota; kingdom Metazoa; phylum Mollusca; class Gastropoda; order Stylommatophora; family Oreohelicidae; genus Oreohelix; species Oreohelix idahoensis. Next base: position 213,993 of record JAMPIV010021294.1, on the reverse strand, counting down.
TCCATGATGACGATAGTACTGAGCTGTCATGATAATGTAAATTCAGGCAGCTGTTCCAGACATTCTGTAGCTCCTCCCCCGGTGTCTGCCATATTTGAATCTTGTTCTCACTGAATCTCATTCTCTCTGCCAGTTTTATCACTGACATGATCTTGTCAAGTTTGAATGCAAGCAAACTGTTATCATTGTTTGGCATGAATACTTTAAAATCTGCAAAGGCAACAGTCAGCTGATAAACAGCTGCTATAAGCTGTGTTGGTGATCTGATCGCCAACAAACTTCTCCCTTCCAGTGCATCCAAACTTCATGTTCAGGACAGTTGCTTGGGAAACTGCATTCTGCAAGCTCCTAGAAATCCACAAACCTGATAATAACTAGCAAACCAATTTGTATAGGCCTGCTTTTATCCCACTGAGCATAGATCTTACTTTCTTTGAAAGAAGCTAACCATGCTGTGAGCACCTTCTTCTGTTCAGCCAGATTACACTTACCACCTTTTCCTGTCTGTTTGCTGTACACTTCTATTCCTTACTCTGATGGTTTTAAAGCTCTCCATTTCTGTCTGGACAGGAGGATTAGTCTCTCCACAGTCATGACACTTCATCTTGCCGAATTGTTTTTGAAACTGAACTGTTTTCATTTCAAAGATCAGTCCTTTGAGTACATCAGTGGAGTCACCATGGGCACTAAATCTAGCCCTATTAAGTTTGCCTCTTCATGAGTAATTTGAGACAGGAATGTGGGTCCATTTCATACAATATGTCATAGATACATTGATGACTGACTGATGTGCCAGAAACTGAATTATCTAGGCTGATTGACCTTGTTACTAACATTTCTTAGCCACTCCGGCCCCCTTCTTCTTTTTACTTATTATTATATAAGTACTCACTCAACTTTATATTATTTCATTCATATTGTGGTGATTTTTTTTTCTTTTCTATTCCTATTCTTCTATTCTTATTTACATTTTTTACTTTCTGCATTTTAAATGTCTTCCTACTTTTCAATCATACTTTTGTCACTTCCTTTTCCTGGTGTGCATAACTGTGTTGGCACTGTTGGTCTTCTCCCCGAATAACCTCTGCTGATTACCTCCAGTGATTAATGTGCTTTCCACTCTTATTCATGTGTGTAAACTAGTTCTCACTACATTGTTTTCTTTCGCCGAGTCCCTGAGGAAGGCCTCATTGTCGTAACATGGGTTGTTTGTCTTATCCCAACAAGACTCCTGTGTTACCTCTTTTTCTTTCACCTGACCATTAGTTTTGCATGCAGTCCTCCTTGTTGTCTAAACAACTTGTGAACTTAAATTTCTGCTGTTACATGTGAACATTATGGTTCAGTGTTGTCATAGATTGTGGATACAAGTTTAAAGGAGTGCTAATAAAAAAACCTGGTTGTACACGAGGTTACCAGATATGTAATTCTTGTCCAGTACTGAGATTAGCTAACCTGTCTTCTGTAATGCTGGTCTGCACTGACATATCAGAATGTTACACATTCATTAAATTCATTGCAGCCCAAGTTTAAAAAAAAAATGTAAACAAAATTGTATTTATTTCAGCAGAGGCTTTTTTGAGTGGCATAAGCAGTCGGTTAAAATTGACAGTTACTGGTTAATCAAATGTTACTTTTAGAATGTGAAAATATTGATAAAACAGCTGTACTTAATCACAAGGAAAATCTACCATATTAAGCATAGTTTAATTAAATTTTACACCCGTGTGTTACCGGGGCCCGAAAGGGGAGCAAAGAATAGTAACACTGCACCCTACCACGCATGTCGTAAAAAGCGACTAAGGAGGGTATGGGCATGGGGCTGTTTACCCCATCCCGTAAAAACTTCGCACAGTGGGCTGATCACCTGCTTGCCAACCAATCTGATTACGGAAACAATGATAGATTGTTTGGTCTGTTTTTGTTCCACAAAGACGCCACTAGGCGTGGTGGAAACAGCGATAGATCGATCAATTTGTTGTTGCCCTAAGACGCCACTAGGCGTACTGGCCACATACTGCTTTGCCGGTTGATGGCTAAGGATGGAAGAAGAAGAAGAAGAATTAAATTTTAACAAAGTATTTTATTCTGGTAAGGTAAGTTTCTGTATTGACTGATTACGTCATTGGGAAATTGCAAAACTACATGTCTATGCTTTTATCATTTTGTTATTCTTTCTTATTTTAGGTTAGCAAGTAAATCCCATTTGCACTGTTCTAACATGTTCCATCCTTGATGAAATCAATCTGATTATAACATAGACTTCTTTACTTGTGCCTGTGTAATCTGTTTTCTGTATAGTTCCTGAAGTTCTCTGACGAGACAAAGAAAGAATAGGTACACAAATTCCTCATGCATGTTGTAAGAAATAACTAGCATGAGGTTGTGCCTGATGCTAATAACCTCATCAGTAAAGACAATTGCTGCAAGAGCTTATCTAGTGCTTTAATGCAGATTGTCTGTTTGGGGGCCAACTTGATGGTCCAGTGCTCCTTAAGAAGCAAAATAGGTATAATAATATAAATGTATTCTGTACCCATTATCTTACCACTCTTCAGAAATATTCTTCACTGTTCCTGCAGTATTGGTAATTAAATACTAACAAACAAGCAATATAAACTGGTTTGGGCAGTTGTCATAGTCTGTTAGTGATTAAAAATAAGGGGGGGGGGGGGGGAATTGGCTTGCACACAGGACAACAAGATCTATTGCAGCTGCATCTAGTGATGTTCTCTACATTAGAAGGGACTCACAATTAGGAGGATGACAGGAAGGCATGGGTAAGAGACTGGCAGAACAGAAGGGTAGAGGAAATTTATAAAGAAATGGAAAAATGATAAGTGAAAATGAGCTGAATCATACGAAGCCCATTCTGGCTAAATGTAACTTGTTGGGAAATCTGATTTTAAGAAAAAGATTTAAAAGATAATAACCTTAAATATTAAACATACATTGAGGGAATCTGTTGATATCATTGCCAAAAAGTCCTTGCTCTTGAATTCCTAGGGTAAAAGAGGTAGATTTAGACAGAAAAAACTTGTGGAGAAAAGAACTGTAGACATAAATGAAAATGATAAAGAAGACATGGACAGACTTTGAGCTGATGGCATATGACAGAAGGACTTGGTAGGTCTTTGCTGAAGGCCTGTTATCCTATAGGTAATGAATACAAAGCAGTTAGTTGTAGTTTAATAGAGGATTCTGGGTAATAAAAGGCTTAGAAACAAAATGTTTACTATACTTGCTGACTTTTTCTGTGCACACATGCCATTAAGAATTTAGGTGAAGCAGTTTTTGTTCTTAAGTGAGGTATTGCTTTGGCCAGCTTTAAACTTCAGCTATTACGGAGAGCTTTCTCGATTTGTAACCCTAACCTAACCCTAATTTACATCAGGCCATTGTATTATATTCTTTTGTTATTTCGTTTTGTGTTTTAATTGTTTGTTAATTTTTTTGCGTTGATTTTTCTACCTTTCTTGTAGTGTATTTTTACTTGCTTATTTAGTGTTACTTTTTCCTCATATTACTAGTGTTCACTGTTCCTTTTAGCGGCACTCAGCTTGTCTTTTTTTTTTTTTTTTTTTTATTTACCTATTTTTCAGACATGTTTGCATTGTGATCTTTGTTTGTTTTTTTTAAACCTAGCTATGTTTCTCATCGTTGTCCCCTGTTTGTGACTGCAGCTGACAAGAGTAGACCCTGAAACATCACATGTTTTGTGTGTATTGTTTAAATGTAAATGGATTTTTTACTTTGACCAGCATGATGATGTATTTTGTCAGGGTTTTTAAAACACTGTCCATCTTGTTCTTGGCCGTGCACTCAGATATTCTGTTGCTGAAGGCTTGTGATGGCAGTTTGTACTAAATTGATTATTGTTATAATTAAAGTTAATTACTTCATCACCATCATGAACATTTCTGTTCATTCTGTTAAAAACATAATCTTTACCAGTTCTCGCCAACAGTTTATCTTTAAGCCATCTTATTTCATCTCTGCCAGTGCGCTTCCTCATCTATTGTCCTACTCAAGGTTCTCCTTCGTTTCCCTACTTTCCTGTTCCCAGTGGATTCTATTTGGATGATTTACTTAATGTGATATAAAATATGTTCTTTTCTCCTTGATTTGAAAAAAGCTTGTATGTCATTATTCTGTTTTGGTTAATTTGTTCAGTTTAATCAAGACACCATTGTTTTTTCTCTTTCAGACAAACAAGAATATCTTACGTGTAAATATGTATGAAAGAATATAATTACAAACATTTGAGATACTTTTCCTGTTGGGCATATCAACTTTCAAAATGGTGCTGGACTTTGATGTTAAGACTTTCTGTCAAAATCTGAGAGCTACAAAACCTCCATATGAATGCCCAGTCAAGACTTGCAGGAAGATTTACAAGAGCTTCTCTGGGATTCAATTTCACATGTACAATCATAACCATGATAGTCCTGATTCACCAGGAACAGGAGCTGCAGCAAGTCCATCTGGGGGAGGCAGAAAACCTGGAAAAAGAAAGCAGAAAAATTGGCATCCTCGCCAAATGAGGCGATCACCAACACCTCCAGAGTTTATAGGATCACCTCAGCGAGAGACTCTAAGCTATGCTGAATCTCAGCGACTAGTGGAGATTGATCTTGATGGTTGTCTCCGAAGAATTGACATTTTTCAGCCTCTTGAGATCATGTCTCAGGATGAAATTGACAACCAGGATAACACAGAGAAAGAAGAAAATGCAGAGAAGAGCCCATCTGGTAGACCAGTTCGTAATCTTGAGAACAAAAATAGAAAGGAACCTTTGGCAGTTGGTAGCCTGCCTCCAGACATCAATCCAAACAAACTTCCAGAGCCCAATGTAAAAGTGCTCTCAGATTATGTGAAACCAAACAAGGCATCTCCTCGACCCACAGTTTATTACAGATATATAGAGAAATCATTGGAAGAACTAGACGAAGAGATAGAGTATGATATGGATGAAGAGGTAAGTGGTAACTATAGACTCTTCATAAACAAGCACATTTTTCTTGTATGTGTCTGTGGTAACTTTGTGATTCATTGTCACTATAGATACCTAACATAGCAGAAATTCACTGTTACTTTTTTTCATCAGTTGGTAAATTTACTTTCGTTGTTATGCAGTAAAAGGTAATCCAATAGCAAAATCTGCTATCGGGGAGTGAAGTGTTTGAGACTTTGTCATACTATGCCTTGCTTTTTTATGAGTTGGGGCTACCAATTCCCTTCCTCACTACCTTTGCCTTCCCTAACTCGTGAGTAGATTGTGATACCCATTTACAGCTGGATAGACTGGAGTGTGTGTGGCGGTATTGTCTCCCTTGCTCTGTAGTAGTGATCCAACAGTGGCTAAACTTGAGTATAAAAATGAGAGTCTTCAAAGGTATCAACTTTAGCTCACGATTACTCTAGGTAGAGATATAAATAGAAGAATGATGCTTCTACTTCAGGGAGTCTCACAGGATTTTAAAGAAAAAAACAAGCATAACAACTGAGATCATCTAAGCTGTTGTGAACTTATAATTTTTCCGCTTCTTCTGTGAGGAAAGATATTGACGCGTATATTTTCTGAGCCCCCAGCTGAGGGTGATTCAGCAACTATTAATTTAATAACTTTATGGTTATGTAATTAAAACAATATGATTAATCCAACTATAGATTTATAGTTACAGATAAACGGGTTTATATATAAACATTTTGCATGTAAAATTGAAAAACACAAAAAGTTAACTGTAGAATACGAGCTTACCAAAGACAACTGTTGCAGACAATCAAACTTTCTTTTTAGTCTTCAAACATCAAGATAATCCATTTACAAAGTTAAAAAAAAAAACATAGATTATGGCTGCAGTTAGTACATTTAGTGTTATTCACACCAATTTTTACTGTGGTCCCAAATAAGAATTTTAAAAAATTATACAATATTGCATTACTTAATTTTCAAACAAATAAACAAGAATAACATCATATACAATCTTTTTACACTTGTTTCACTTTTTAATAGTATCTTTATCTTCTACCTAGGACTAGTGATTAGATGTTACTGTAGGTCTAGTTCTCTTGCTTTTCAATCGGCCAAGCTAGGACCACGCCCACTCATCAGCTAAATCTAATGTCTATCCTTTCTGCACCGATTTGGTTATTTGACAACAAACTGTGACTATCAAACAATCATCGTCAATGTCAACAATATTTCTAAGTAGTTTGTCACAATTATTTGCTTAGGATGCTTAGAAATTGTATATATAAAGCTCAACATATTTCTATAGCAGTAACAACGAAAAACCCAAACATGCGAATCTTCACACAAATTGTAATGATATCATCAAAACATGCCCATGTGCTGCTTAACTACACTCAAATTAGATGTTTAAATAGTAGCGGAAGTAATTTTACGCGTTTTAAAATATGAACTGCATTAAACGGATGATTTTTGGGGTTTATTGGCTTGTTTTGGCACGGGTGTCAAATCTGACCAACTCTCTGAGAGTTGTTCCGGAGTCAAAGTGTAAAATAAATAAGGTTGTTTTTTAATGTCTTTTATATTTGGACTTGAGCCCGAAAATAACTACCGGACCCTAAGTCTTAGTTGAATGCGTTGCGCCTCACCAAAATGAAGCAACATGTTATTTAAAAACAAATACTTAAACAGAATGCAAGGTATTTTAAATTTTGACATGCGCCCTAATATATCCCATGAACCCTGTGCCTAGGATAAACGGGGCGTGCCTCGCTTAAAGGAGTCAAAATTTTATTGAAAAGAAATAAAATTGATATAATAAGTAATCAAATTATTCCACACGGCATGTTCTTTCATTTTAGACACACACCCTTATAAAACTAAAACCATTGTCTAGGTTGAACTAATCGCGCCTCGCCAAAACAAGGTAACATTTTAGTTAAAAATAACCGCAAAATAAGATACAGAATAAGCCATGTCTAAAGGTCTTTTTTTATTTGCCAAGCGCCCACATATAACTGATGCAATCCTGCCCCTTGGTTGAACAATAAACGAATTGCCAAAATGAGGCAAAATTTTCTTTTTTCTTTTAAATGCTGCTCAATGCTAAACAATACACCAGACCACCAAAAGGTCTTTTTTATTTGGGTATGTGTCCTAATATAACTGTCATCACTGTGTTGAATGGGTCGCTTTCTGCAGAAATGAAACCAACTCTTATTTACAAAATACAGCTCAGTACAATGACTAGGTCTTTTAAATTAGAAGTATTCTTGACACATGCCCTAATATAACTTACTGACATTGTGTCTTGGATGAACAACAAATTTAAAAATAATGAGGCTCACAAAACTTTGCAGTCCTTCTTGCTTGCTTTTCCAGTAGTTCTACATTAGCTGAATCCCTCAGGAAGACACAGATTGACATTAACAAACCTCAAACCATTATTAAATTCATACCAGTATAGACAGCTGAGCTTCTGAACAACACAGAAATTTGAATGATAACTAAAATTTAAAAACATATTCGAGAAGAATAAAACAGTAAAGCACACGGAACATACACAATAAGAAAAATATCACAGAAAGTAATAAGCGCCCTTTTACAAGCAACAGTGTATATCTATGAAAAGAACAAGCTACAAAAACAGTAGTAAACATGATAAAACAAAGGAAAGTGGTGGACTATTCTTTCTTGGTGCGCCAGGTCGGACAGGAAAAATATATCTTATTAATTTGCTTCTTGCTAAAATTCAGAAGCAGAATGAAATTGCCTTTGCGGTTCAATAATCAATGCTCTTTAGCTCCCAGAGGAGCTTAGGCCTTCAACAAACACATGCCAGGTCTACCTGTCCTGTGCCATCCGCTCTAGATCTTTCCATGTTTTCCTCATTATTTTCACCTCCGTATCCAGTTCTCTTCTCCGTGTGTTTTTTGGTCTACCTCTGCCTCTCTTTCCCTGTGGATTCCAGAACAAAGACTGCCCTGTAATGCTGTCAGCAGGTCTCCTCAATGTGTGTCCTATCCGTCGCCAGCGTCTTTTTCTCAACTCTTGTTCCACTGGCACTTGTCTGGTTCTTGTCATCAATTCCACATTTGTGACTTTGTCATACCATTTCAGTTCTTCGACGCAAGCACCTGTTTATAAAAGTCTAGCTTTTTGGTTGTTGTTTTTGTTGCTCTCCATGTCTCATAGCCATATAATAGGACTGACTTCACATTTGAGTTGAAGATTCTTATTTTCGTGTTGGACTTGATTTCTCTTGTTCTCCATGTTTCTCAATGCAATGAAAGCTCCTCTTGCTTTTTTGTATTCTTATTTTGATATCATTGTCTGTCCCTCCAACGCTGTCTATATTACTGCCAAGATATGTGTACGATTCTACATCCTTTAGTGGTGTTTCTTCAAGTTCAACCTTGTTATCCTTTCTTGCATTTATTCTCATAATCTTTGTCTTTTCCCTGTGTATTTTCAGGCCCACTTGTTGTGACCTCACATCGAGAATTTTCATTTTCTCTTGCATCTGATTATGGTTATGGGACAGAAGAGCCAAGTCATCTGCAAAATACAGATCATCAAGCTGTTTAGTCAGATTCCACTGGATTCCATTTCTGTTGCGTGATGTCAATGTTTTCATAACCCAAGCTATTGCTAGTAAGAAAAGAAATGGAGACAAGATGCATCCCTGTCTCACTCCCATTCTAATTCTAAACGGTTCTGTAAGTTGTCCTTCATAAAGAACTCTGCATGTCATGTCTTCATAGGTCTTCCTTATCTAGTTAATGATCTTCATGGGAACTCCATAATGCCTCATCAATTTCCAAAGTGATTCTCTGTCTGTACTGTCAAATGCCTTTTCATAGTCCACGAATCCGATGTATAGCGGTGAATTCCATTCCAGACTTTGTTCATCTATTATTCTCAATGTGGCTTTCTGGTCTGTACAGGATTTGTTTTGTCGAAAACCTGCTTGTTCATCTCTCAGTTGCTTGTCCATGGACTCTTTTAATCTCTCAAGGATGATTCTGTTTAATACCTTTCCTGGCACTGATAGTAACATTATTCCTCTATAATTTGTGCACTCTTGTGAATTTCCCTTCTTAGGCAACTTGACCAGATAACCTTCCTTCCGTTCTGCTGGTATTTTCTCTCTCTCCCAGACTTTGCCAAGTAGTTTGTATAATATCTCTGTAGAGGTATCAATATCTGTTTTGATGGCCTCTGCTGGAATGCCATCTGGACCAGTAGCTTTTCCATTTATCAGAAGCTTTATGGCTTTCTTTATTTCTTCTCTACTTGGTCGTTCACAGCTTATTTGTAGCTCCTCTTCTGCTGGCTGGATGTCTGGGGGATTAGTTGGAGCTGGTCTATTGAGAAGTTCCTCAAAATGTTCTGTCCATCTCTTCATTTGTTCTTGTATATTACTAAGCAATTTTCCATTGTTATCTTTTATGAGCCCATTTGCTTGCTTATATTTCCCTGTTAACTTCTTTGTGTTGTTGTACAGGTCCCTCATATTTCCTTTGGCTGCAGCTTCCTCTGCTTCCCTTGCCAACTCTTCAATATACTACCTCTTGCCTCTTTTGATGTTTCTTCTTACTTCTTTGTTTGCTTCTGTGTACACTTCATGAGCCTTGGCTTTGGAGCTTCTGGTTTTACTTCTGTTTAAATCTGCTTTCTTGTTTTTCCTGTCTTCTATCTTGCTAATGGTATCTGTTGTTATCCATGCTTTGTGCTGTTTCTCAGTACTTTTTCACGTGTCGTTCCATATACGTTTTACTTGTTGCCAGTGGTCTTCCGTATCTGCTTCATCTTCCAGCTGTTGGAGTACTTGGTATTTGTTGGATACTGTGATTGAAAATTTTTTTCTTCTTTCCTGATTTCTTAGATATCCCACATTATACTGTTGTCTATAGCTATATACTGTTGTAAATTTCTTGAGTTTTAATTTTGTTTTAGCCAACAGAAGATAGTGGTCTGATACCACATCTGCTCCTCTACATACTTTTACATCATGCAATGATGACCTAAACTTCTTACTTATGCATATGTAATCAATCTGATTCTCAGTTCTGTGATCAGGTGATATCCATGTTGCTTTATGTGTTCTTTTATGTGGAAATATGCTTCCTGCTATAGCTACTTGATTTAAAGCACAGAAGTTAGCTAATAGTTCCCCATTCTCGTTCATCATACCTAATCCATGATTTCTTCAAAGCCGGTGTTGTCTGTTCCTGTTTTCGCGTTTAGGTCCCCCATCAAAATTGTGATGTCCTTTCTTTTCGTCCAAGACATTTTGTAGTCTGGTGTAAAAGTCTTCTTTCTCAGATTCTTCTTTATCATTTATTGGTGCATACCATTGGTTGATGTTTATATTTACTTTCTTTGTGGCTGATTTAAACCTTCTTTTGCGGTTGCATCATAAGAAATAACAGTGTTTTGTGTGGAATACAGTTCAACACATTTACTCGATCTATTAAATTAGAAGTATTTAAATTTTATACGTTATATATAACAGTCAGAAATTATGTCTTGGATGAACAGAGTGTACCACTACAAAATGGCGCAAACATTTAAAATAACGATGCTCACCAAACTTTACAGACCCACTAGCTTGCCTTTCCAGTAGTTCTACTGTAGCAGAATGGCGCAGATTGACATAAATAAACCTCCAACCATTATGAAACGCAAGCAAGTATAAACACAGCAGAGCTTCTGAACAACAAAGCAATCTGAATAATAACTAAAACATAAATACACCATCGAGAGGAATATTACAGTGCAGAGCATAGAATATCCACAATCAAGAAAAATATCACAGAAAATAATAAGTGTTTTGATTCAAGAAACAGTTAAACACGTTTGAACGGGGCGTGCTACGAAAAAAACCATGTTTAAAAAAGGAAATGTGACCATGTTTAAAAAAAGGAAATGGTGCACCAGGTTGAACGAGAAAATGTCTTATTAATTTGCTTCTTGCAAAAACTCTGAAGCAGAATGTACTCGCTCTTCCTGTTGAACCATCAGGAATAACAATATTTTGTGCAGCTTGCATTTGCAATTACTGTAAACAAGGCCTAAGGATTGTCACTTAAAGCAGCAGTCACTTAAAAGAAAATCCATTTTCACACAAATATCAAAATATCATGGTTTGATTTTTACATTGTCCTAAGTTTCCTAAACAATTACTAGGAAATAACCTGGACAACGCCAGGTACTTACATCTATTAAAATGATAAAATGTACATATTACAACTTACCCCGATATCAGATGAATTAATACACAGGCATGATGCACAAAATGGCCGTAATTTACTGCAAGTATTTTAAGATGCAGTAATCCCTCAGCTTATCTCCAAATACCACCTGTTATCCATATTGGAAAACCCAAACAACATGGCTTCGTGGCAATTTCTTCCATCCATGTTCACGAATCAAACGGTTGTTATCTATCTTCCCCGACAGATATCTGCGTTTTTTGCTTGGGGGGGGGGGGGGGGGGGGGGGGGGGGGGGGCGGAGATTTCCCTGTTATTTCCCAATCATGTGTCTGGTATAACAATCAGAATCTCGCTGAATGTAGACTCTTAATCTGCCTGGTCTGCATGCCGACGTAGCTGCAAAATAAATCAAGCAGTCAGGAATCCATAGGGAGTGACAAGATATGATAAGATAACCTTGGTGGATGAGAGTGAAGAAGTGTGATTAAGAGCGGTTGAGAAAAAACGAACGAACGAACCCTATTTTCAAAGGGTTTAGAATTGGGCACGCAGGCCCATCTAACATTCTGCCCTTCCTTTCTCTCGTTTTCCATACTGAATCCATTAATTCTCCCATGTATCTTAAATATTAATTAAATAATAAAATAAAATCCCAACATTGCAACAGTACAATAATAGTTACACAGCTTTACAGTACCTTATCATAATTAATACTAAACAGGACAAAATTATCTTTAAAACCTACATATGATGTTATATAATTATTTAAGAACATATCTAAACTAGGGTGGCATATAATCTGCACTCATGATGTATTTGAAAAGTCTGTGATTGAATGAATATGGACTAAGCGTGTTGTTTAGGTTGTGTGGAAGATTATTCCACAGATGAGCAGCAGAAAAAGCTAAACTTTTCGTGAATAAGTCGAGCCTAGGCTTGGGCATGTGTAATTTATTTAAGCGTTGACTGCGTCTTCCGCTGTATTTGAAAATAGGCCACAAATACGTTGGAGCATTCTGTGATAAGATGTGAATAAATTTGGCTTTGTTGAAGAGAAAACGCTTTCTTAGTGGTAATATGTTAAGATATGTATATGGGTCTACACACTGTGTGAGGTTTTTGTCTGAAACTAGGCACACTGCACGGTTTTGTAATGAATAGATTCTTTTAGTGTTGGACATGGAGCAGCCATCCCAAATTGTGGAACAATAGTCTAGATGTGTTTGTATTTGGGATTTATAGAACATTTTCGAGTCTCCTCATCTGGGAAATGTTTGATTTTAGTTAACTAGTAAACTTTTTGTGCCGTTTGTTTGGTTAGTGCTTGTACATGCAAATTCCAACTTAAATGTTGGTCAATTATGAGTCCTAGCATTTTATTTTCATTTACATTTTGAGTTAAAAAGGTTCCAATGTAGAGCTGAAGTGTTGTTTTCAGTGATTTTTGTAATTTTTGTCTAGTTGATATTATCATACATTTTGTTTTAATGATATTTATTTGCATGCAGTTTTCATTGCTCCACTTAATAAGATTGTCTGTGTCACTTTGCAATAATATTTCTAGCATGTTGCAACTTTTATCACTAGTATAAATGGTACAGTCATCGCCAAATAGATCGCAGGTTGAGTGCTTGATGTGTAGTGGAAGGTTATTTATGTAAATGGAAAAAAGTAGAGGGCCGAGAATAGAACCCTGAGGATCACCGGTGTCAATAATAGTTGGGTTTGACAAGGAGTTATTGTACCACACTACTTGCTGTCTGTCGGACAGGAATGATTTAAGTAATGTCACTGGTTTAAAGTTAACTTTCATTGTTTCTAATTTTCTTATTAAAACAGCGTGATCTAACATATCAAATGCTTTCCTAAAGTCTACAAAGATTGCTCCACATATGTTATCATTATTGATGTTTAGGTGCAAGTTATCTATCATCTTAGTTAGAGCTGTGTGGCATGAATGCTAAGGAAGGGCACAGGAGAGGGTTGGAGTAGGTCACCAAAAAATGTAATGTCCCAATATATGATTCGTCACAGAGTGCCGCTACTATTTCTCCATCCTGAAACCTGGTAACTGTGTCACGAGAGGAAACACTGCAGTAAACGTTAAAATTCCAATTAACACTGTTTTGTTGGCTGTCAGCTTCCTGGAGCATAAGCCTTTTAGATCCTGTCAAGCCTTCCTAGCTTGTGCCATCTGTTTATGTTCTTGTCATGGTTTTTTTCTTTTTTATTTATGTTATTACCTTCTCCAATTCTCTTCTGTAGCATATGTGAGACCTACCAAGCATGCCATAAATTGCGACTAAGGAAAGTTAAGATATGATTTCTAGTCTGTAGAAGCTTGTCTGCCTGCAAGAAAACTTGATTCAAAAACTTGATTCAGAACATGCCTAAAAATACCTTTGTATAAATTTTTAAGAATACTTCTGATGGATCATGAAGAATTAAGCATATTTTAGGTATCTTTGGTGACAGTTTAATGGAAGGTCCTGCTGAAAGGGAATCTTATTTATAGATGAAAAAAGGGTTTTATTTTTAAGATTTATCGACTAATAAATCTCTGAAAATCTGTAGAATTCGGGGGAAGAAAAAATATTGAGACTATTGAATACTAGTTGTCAGCTTTAGGATAGGACACAAAGTAATTGCTTTATATTTTCATTGTTTCTCATTTGTGTTATTGTTTTCTCCCAGGACCACTCTTGGCTGGAACTAGTCAATGACAAACGTACAAGTGAAGGTCTAGCAGCAGTAGCACAGGATACCTTTGAGCTGATAATGGATCGTTTTGAAAAAGAAGCATTCTTTCAGAGTCAGCATACCGGAAAGGAGCAAGGGCCTTCAATGGATGATGATGCTGTCTGTAGCATCTGTATGGATGGTGAATGCCAGAACAGCAACATGATTCTGTTTTGTGACATGTGTAATCTTGCTGTACATCAGGAGTGTTATGGGGTCCCGTACATCCCAGAGGGTCAGTGGTTATGTCGCCGCTGCCTTCAGTCCCCATCTCGTGCTGTGGACTGTTGTTTATGCCCGAACAAAGGAGGTGCATTCAAACAGACTGATGATGGGCGTTGGGCCCACGTAGTGTGTGCTCTCTGGATTCCAGAAGTGGGTTTTGCTAACACAGTTTTTCTGGAGCCTATAGACTGTCTTCAGAGAATACCACCTGCCAGGAGGAAGTTGACATGCTACATATGTAAACAGAGGGGTGCTGGTGCGTGCATACAGTGTCACAAGACTAACTGTTATACAGCGTTTCATGTCACTTGTGCACAGCAGGCAGGTTTGTTTATGAAGATTGAAGCTGTCAAAGAACCAGGCCCTAATGGAATATCTGTTGGTGTGAGAAAGACTGCATTTTGTGATGTTCATGCAGAGCCATGCGCTGATAATTCAATGTTTCCAGATGAGGACAAGAAGAAGGGCTCTAAAGAGGATGCTCGTGAACAAGCTCGCATGAAAATGAGGAAGGCTAGAAAAATCCTAGCTCAGAAGCGAAATGCGATACCCAATGTTTCCATTCCAGTTATTCCTGAGCAGAGGTAAGTCAGTCTTCGTTATCTGGAAAATAGCTGTAGTGTTATGTTATGGCATTGAGTCTCATAGATCAGTGTTTCCCAGAGTGTGGTAAGTGTACACTCCAGAGTACACGTAAGGGGGGTCAAGGGATACTTGACAAAGTTTTTAATATTACTTTATCATACATATCATATTTTTTTTCAGCTGCAGAAATTCAGTATAATTTTATATAAGAGAATAGTGTTTATTAAGTGTCAAAAACAAAAGAGTAAAAATTAAAATTTGCTTTTTTCGCTTGTTAACATACATACTTTAAGACTGGTACAAATTCAGGCAACCACTGTCTTGTCAGTATGGTTTTTTTTATTTTTTATTATCACTTACATTGTTTTAATTATGTTTTTAATTATTATTTTTGTATAAAGTAGCTTTTGTGTAACTTTTATTATTCTTATAAACAGGTATGTATCTGCCTATCATTAAAACTATCCCCAAATTATCTTCGTCCAAGAGGGTACACCAGTAATAGTACACTCCTGTAAGTGATACACAGTTACTGAAGTTTAGGAATCACTGTCATGCATCCAACAAGTGGTCATTATTATTCATTCATTAGATATAAGTCTGTGACAGGTAGCCATGAATTCTACTTGGGAAGGGGGTGTGGATATTTCCTTGTTGCGTGTCTTTTTTTTTTTTTTTTTTGCTCAACTGGTCCCTCTATAACATCCCCAAATTTCAGTTTTCTAGGTCAGCTAGAAGTAAACAAAAGTAGCCAAAAACCACAGTACAGCGTTTTGCTTACATACACCACCATTTAGAATTCTCAGTGTCCTCCCTCCCGCTTTTATTTTGCTATACATGTTAATCTACCTGTGATTCTCCACTTGCTGTCATTCATTCATATCACTGATCATTAACCCTCCTTCTCTCATCAAATCAGCTGTAATCAACTTTTTCTCAGATACTTCTGGTGAGACGAGGAAAGTTACTTATTTAAGTCGACCTGGAAGTTTAACACTCTTGTCTCTAATTTTTTTTAAGCAACTCCTTGTGTTAGTAACTGACTTTCTCTTGTATATACTTAGGCATGTACATCTTATATGCACTGACATGGACGCCTCACATACTTTACAGATATTGCAAAAATTATATATAATAGATTGCTTTTGTAATATATCAAGTGTGTTGATTGTATTTCACATAATTAAAATAGTCAGTACACACGTTTTAACCTGATAACTATGGAGCTCAGAGATATTCATCATTAAGAGCAGATTACTGGAAAAATCTGCAATTTCCATAATTATGGCTTGAAAGCACTGTAGTTAGATCAGAAATGTCTTTTTTTTCAACATTTATGAAACATTTATGAGCACAGTTTCTCCAAGATTACTAGAAAACTATGGAGCCGCGCTAGCGTAGTGGTTACAACACCGCTCTGGCGACCGGGTGATACAGGATCAAACCCGGGCGACGGCATTTGAGGATTTTTTGTCGACCGGGATTTGGACTGGATTAACTCGAGACCTGGCGAGACCATTTGAAGGAGTGTCGTCGACCAGGGACTGGCGGCTCCTGAGCCGACCCAGCTGCAATGGGTACCTCCGAAATCGGCGAGTATTTGCCTGAATGGCGAGGGACACCTGTCTCTGTACAAGAAATAAAGGGATACTCACGTAAAATCAATGTCAGGTTAGACATAAAATAATAACCTGAGATTTCGCCTCGAGTATTAGCGGGCGAACGCAAAAAAAAACAAAAAACAAACTAGAAAACAAAATTCTCAGGTAACAAAAAAGGACAACATCCATTACTGATAGCACTGGCCAGACAATCATTTCACATAAACAGGTATACATCCATATAGAAGCCTTTACCCCTTCACTGATCAATATTAATTTGCCACTGTGCATAGACTTATTGTCAGCATCATCATTTTCCCTTTTGCTGTATGGCACATGACACCACCACTTTAACTGGTTCCCTTGCTGGAACAAGCAATTTTCCCTTGCTGGAACAAGCAATTTTCCCTTGCTGGAACAAGCAATCACATGCTCCTGCAGTGGTATTTTCTTTTTCAGGTTGTTTCACATGATGAGGTTGCCAACCCCATGCACAACCTAATGTTAGCCATCTTGTATAACATGCCTGAGTGAGCAGCAGTACTGTTCTGTCTTTGTCTCATCAGAGACCCCCTTGGGAACTACAGAGACTAAAATACAGTTACTAATCTTTGAAGATACGTTAGCTGAGTAGACTACAACAGCGTGTGAGCGGCTGCTAAACTGAAATCTTGCTGACAGTAACACACATCATCATAACCCATGAAAATGGTGAAAGAGAACACTTTATTTCAGTCTGAAGTGCTTGCTGGCAGCTCTAGGCTTGTTAAAATAGACATCACACAACGTTTAATGTGCTGGTTTTCTTTAATTAAACTAACACTTCGCAACATGTAAAGAGAAAATTCTTTCATTTACGTTAGCTCCCAAAATGTTGATTGCTTCAGACTTGGTAGACATGGCAACTTCTGACAGAATAAATGTAATTTCATTTATCCATCTTACAAAGATGATGTATTTTGTGTGTCCTCTTTTGTAAAATCTATTAGGGTGAGCAAAATAGCATCCATGATCACTATTCCAAAGAAAGAAGATTTTATGCGGGCTCTGATGAGTTACTGGACCTTAAAGCGTCAGTCCAGATTTGGAGTACCTTTGTTAAGAAGGCTACAGTCAAACCATATGAGTAGGCACAGAGACCACGTAAGACTTTTTATCACTGTATATTGTATGTAGACATGTTTATCTGTGCAGTTCAAGTTTATGTATGTATTATGCTCTTAATGCTGTGTGATTCATATGGAATGAAATCTGATATTTAGCTATAGATCACAAGCAATTAAACTAAATCAGATAATACAGATGGAACATGTACGTTAGTTCTTGTTGAACTAATAGCCATCACTTCATTTGCTGCATGTGACTACCATGTTTTTGCATCAGCTGTACTAGGTTTGTTAAGGGAGCACTCATTCCGCAGTGTAATTTGACAGAAAGAAAACAGAGGTTTTAAATTGGGTGATCCTGGTGGCAACAGATTGTTAGAAATTGCTTGATCCTCAAAGAAATTATGAATTATTGTCATGGAGTTTCTTGAAGTGTTGCCAGTTGTGCGACCTTGCTAGAAGTAACCTTGAGTAAGATTCACATTGTCTAGCTGTCTGAAAACTGTGAAAATATATGCTGTGGTGTCTACAGTTTTTTGGTATATTTTTTTTAAGAAATGAAATGAATACCTTGACTATGACCAGGTATGGCACACCAAACTTAACTTTCTCCTGATGCAGTGGTTCTTATGCGAATCATGCGTTAGAAATAAAGGTCACCACATCCTGCCACATAGCGTGAACAAGGTGAATTAAATGTGGCAGAACCCTGCATGAAATGTCTGTGAATTTAAAGAGTTGGTGAAATGTCTGTGAATTTAAAGGGACTTGGTGAAATGTCTGTGAATTTAAAGGGAGTTGGTGAAATGTCTGTGAATTTAAAAGGAGTTGGTGAAATGTCTGTGAATTTAAAGGGAGTTGGTGAAATGTCTGTGAATTTAAAGGGAGTTGGTGAAATGTCTGTGAATTTAAAGGGAGTTGGTGAAATGTCTGTGAATTTAAAGGGAGTTGGTGAAATGTCTGTGAATTTAAAGGGAGTTGGTGAAATGTCTGTGAATTTAAAGGGAGTTGGTGAAATGTCTGTGAATTTAAAGGGAGTTGGTGAAATGTCTGTGAATTTAAAGGGAGTTGGTGAAATGTCTGTGAATTTAAAGGGAGTTGGTGAAATGTCTGTGAATTTAAAGGGAGTTGGTGAAATGTCTGTGAATTTAAAGGAAGTTGGTGAAATGTCTGTGAATTTAAAGGGAGTTGGTGTGAAATCACTTCCATCAAAAATACCCCAGACCTAAGGGTCTTTTATATTTGGACATGCGCCCTAATATAACCGACTAGATTGAACGGGACGCACCTTGCCAAAATGAGGCAAAAGTTTTACATAAATAAAAAAAAAAAAAACTTCCATCAATCGTGTTGTAAATGGTAAATGTAGTTCCATAACTGATACTCCCATAGGGGAGTGAAGTGTTAGGGACTTCACTATACTAGATCCAGCTTCTTTATGAGGTGGGTG
Organism: Oreohelix idahoensis; assembly: GCA_024509875.1. Lineage (NCBI taxonomy): Eukaryota > Metazoa > Mollusca > Gastropoda > Stylommatophora > Oreohelicidae > Oreohelix > Oreohelix idahoensis. Next base: position 195,095 of record JAMPIV010021294.1, on the reverse strand, counting down.
ATCTACTGCTATATATTCAGGTTTTGTTCTGTATGAATCACCCTGCTGTACTTTTCACATTTGTGGTGTACATTGTTGCTTGTCTGTATGTCTTCTGATTTGTCTGGTTCTGCTTTCACAAAACGCAGGTTGTATTCCGTATGTTGGAGTATGAGTAATTCATTTCATAGTTTTCTTCTTTATAATTTGATATGTTAGTTGGTTTTCACATATGATATATAACATTGAAGTATAACTTTCTCACCCATGTGTTGCCGGAATCTGAAAGAGAAGCAGAGTAGTCACAGCTGTGACCTACCATGCATGCCGTAAAAGGCAACTAAGGAGGATTGGCATGGGGCCAGTTAACCCCATCCTTTAGAAATTTAAAACCACAAAAACTTCAACAACGTGTACAGGTCAACTAGAGAAAATAAAACTCAGCTATCCAAGACAGGAGTAGGTCCTCTGACAGGGAGGTGCAAGAAGACATGGAATGATTATGAGCAGATGGCACGGGACAAAGCACTTGGCTAAAGTTTGTTGAAGCCTATGCTCCTTTGGGAGTCGAAAGGTGAAGAAGAATAATTGACTAATCTTTGCTTGTTGAAGTAATACACGTAGAGTATCAAACCTGAAATTTATATTTATTACATTTATTGTTAGTGGACAATTCCTCTTTAAAATAAATATCCTTTTACTGTATGTTGCTTGTGTATGATCCATAACCAAAGTGTACGTAAGGAGCTGCCTATATATGTAATGTATATGTCTGTCACTTGTGGGATGTATACATTTTTCTATTGTCCTTTATGTATGTTGCTTATAATTTGATTCATTGAGTGCGTAACTGGCCCACTGTTGTTGTGGTTGAGGTAGTCAGTTCATATTTGATTAAAACATATTTTGCTTAATTTAGGGCTTAATTTTTGTTTGTGTGGTGAGAAAGTGGGTCCAGTTACAATAGTTACAGATTTTTATTTTTCATTTAGTAGATATCTCTCAGAGAGGTTTGTGATGGCCATACTGTCACTCTGCTTCTCGTCTCGTGTGAAGCCAGCATTCTTGGAGACCTTGTTCTCTTGTCCATTTGCTTAATTTACTCATGTACTGATACATTGTTATCCAGCAGTAGTGGTTAGTTGAAGTAATATCAAAATGTTTTCTGATTAACACACATGAGAACACCACCAACATTATCAGGTTTCTTAGTGCCTGTATTGTTAGTAAAGAGATAATTGTACCATATTATTATTTCTTCATTGATTGTCTAGTTCAGACACTGCATATGTGACCATTTTATTTCATGTCTTTTTATTTTTACTGTCGAGTTAATATAAAGTTGGCCAGTACTCAGCAATGACTGACATTCTTAAAGGGTTTGGTTAGTTAGCACAATACACCTGTTTGAACTATCTTCATTACTTCTGTTCAAGAGTTAATTTAAAGGATAATAATGTGAATGATTGTTGTACACTTGATTTTCAAGATACTAAAGATACTGTAGAGGTCTTGTTAAAATTAAGTTGTTGGCAAACTGTCCCTTTTGTAACTTTCAGTCAAGAAATGATAAGCATAATCTTGAGATGCGTGAGAAGCTGAAGTACTGGCAACGGCTGCGGCAGGATTTAGAGAAGGCCAGATTGCTAGTTGAACTCATTCGTAAGCGGGAAAAGCTGAAGCGAGAGTTGGTAAGTTTACTGTATCAGTGATCAAGGTCTGATCAGATTCCTATCTTTATGTTTGCTGTCCTTTGCACTGTACTTTTGTTTCTTCACTGGAGCAGGAGGGAAAGGTGTGAGAATTTAAATTATGTTTTAATATGTTCTTCAAATTTTTATAGGTTTTTCTGGGTTTTTTCTTTCTGATTTTTAAAATAAGAGTTACTGTTTTAATGTTTTTATCTGTGTGTGTGTTTGCTATAATTTTCGTATATTTATTATTTGTAATTTGTTGCAGGTTAGAGTGTATCAGTTATCACTGGAGTATAAGCTGCAGCCATTTATTATGCTTCAGAGACATACGCTGAATCTGCTTCAAGAGAAAGATGCAGAAGACATTTTTGTAGACCCTGTGTCAGAGGAAGAGGTAAGAAAGCTGTTGAAAACATTTAACAAGTTTGTACTTGATTTTTAAGGTTTACATGTGAGGGCTTCAACCCATCTACATTTTGGGTTTTCGTTGTTAATGCCTGAAAAACAAGTATTTGCTTTATTAGACACTCAAGATAATTCTATACTTGCATGCATGACATAATAAAAAATGCTGGCTCCATGAAGAGCTCCACCTTAGTCAACTCTAACAACTTGCCTGTTGGAAGAGATGTCTAGGAGCTACATGAGATAAGTTGCTACCTATACCATCATCATTTTTCTTTTCGCTCCATATGTAGCATGGGACCACCAGTGTAGCTGGCCCACTTGCAGGTAGCCTGCACAAATCACTCAAATGTTCATGTAGCTGTGGTTTTTGTGGCAGTTTGTTTTACATGATGAGGTTGTACAACCTACATGATGAGGTTGTACAACCTAAATGATGAGGTTGTACAACCTACATGATGAGGTTGTACAACCTACATGATGAGGTTGTACAACCTACATGATGAGGTTGTACAACCTACATGATGAGGTTGTACAACCTCATATTAGTCACCTTGTACGAAATGCTTCACAACGGGCTGATCACCCGTTTGCCAGTCACTTCGATTACGGAAACAACAGCAAATGGGTTGATTTGCCGTTGCCCTAAAGACGCCACTAGGCGTGATGGGAAACAATGGCAAAGAAAACCTATCTGCTGTTGCCCTAAGACGCCACTAGGCGTAATGGCCACTGACTGCTTTGACGGTCGGTGGCTAAGGACGGAAGAAGAAGAAGAAGACGAAATGCTTGAGAGTGCAGTAGCCTGTTCTTTCTTTGTCTCTTCAAAGAGCCCCAGAATCTACACAGAGCACCTGTGAGGTAAAGGATCCAGTTACACACCTATTGAGGCATATTGGGAATACGGTGTTAGGCCCGTATTTTCTCGACTATCGGCACACTAGGGGTGATGTGGTCAACATCACGCCGGCTGTCTTAACCTTCCCAGAGTTGCTCTGGCACCCAGTTGATGAGGCTGGGTCGACCCCGGGGCCGTTTGCGGCCTAAAAAATCCCACGTCAACTGGGGATCGAACCATGGACCACCGAGCTAGGAAGCCAGTGCACCAACCACTGTGCTACCATGGCTCCCCAGAGCATCTGTACCTATATAAAAAGGTCAAGGCTCCCATCACACGCCCATTGAGGTATATTGGGAATATGGTGTTAGGCCCATATTTTCTTGACCATACAGCACACTAGGGTTTGGCTGCCTTAAACCTTCCCAGAGTTACTCTACTACCCAATTCATGAGGCTGTGTTGACCCCGGAGTCGTTTTTGGTTTAAATAAAAAATCCCACATCAACTGGGGATCGAACCGTGGACCACTGAGCTCAGAAGCCAGTGCTACTGCAGCTAAGGACAGCTTTTTTCTGCACCCTCAACCTGTGGTGTAATTGCTTAATGTGATCATATGCTCTGTAACATTTTGTAGATGTAGTCATTATTCATCATAGAAATGGCCTAAACTATAACAATTTTGCTTTGTTTGGTTCCAGGCTCCAGACTACAGGGATGTTATAAAACACCCCATGTGTTTCTCCATCATGAGGAACAAGGTCGATACACACCACTACAAAACCATGGAAGCATTTGAAGCAGACTTCAAGCTTATCATTCACAACTGTTGCATGTATAATGCCAAGGATACTGTATTTTACAGGGAAGCAATGCTGTTAAAAGAAGAGGTAAGTAATGTGGAAGGTTTATGGGTGGATTGTGGATATGAACAAGTGGAGTATTGGGTGTTCAGAGTGAGTGAATGTATTGGTTTAACTCCTTATGGATCTTGATGCTGGAGTTGACTACCTTACAAGGACCTTGAATCAGATCACTTCATGTGCTTCTTCTGAAAAGATTTGTGCAGCAGTTTGTTTTAGATTGAAGCCCATACATAGCCACTTCTTAGTAGCCATGTAGGACATGCCAGATGGGAGCAGTGGTCCATTCTTTTATTTCCTGTGAAATCACTGGAAGCCACATAAGTGATATTAACAGTGTCTTATTTTTTCAAAGAATATTTTTCTTTGTACATTTTGAATGCAATGCATCAGCTAATTATGTTGCGTTAGTGATAGTTTGTCTAATGATGATTCATCTAACGGGCAGTGTGTAATTGATTTGTCCAATGGTAAGACTGGCCCAATGCAAGTCCATTCAATATGCTGAATGGTCTAATGATATAATTTGTCCAATGGTAAGACTGGCCCAATGCACGTCCATTCAATATGCTGAATGGTCTAATGATATAATTTGTCCAATGCGAAATAGTCTAATTGCACAACTGTTCCAGTATTGATCCAAATAATTTATGATTCGTCCATTGATGATTTTTACAAAATACAAGTGTATTAATTGCCTTGTATTTGTGTACAAGTAATTACATTTAGGCCTAATAAGATTGTTCACAGAATTATTTATTCCAAACGTGATTCATATACTGAGTAAAGTACACAAAAAATGTGACATTCAAGGTAATAATAATAGCCCCTTCAGTCATAACTGACTATGGGAATGCGCCCCTGAGGTGACAGCCCTCAGCTGCTTATTTTCCTGGTGCTCCTTTCGACGTTTTCTCCTCACCTCTGCTTCTTGTGTGAGCCTCTCTTCGCCCAATCTGAGGTGGCGCCGTAAATAGCATCGCCACTTAGTGCGATCAGCAGCTTCATCCTCCCATTCAAGGTATTGTAATGTTAATTTTTGTAATTAAGTTGTGGTTATATATTTTTTAAATATAATTCCAGACAATTCTTTAGATGGAAAGTTACATGTAAGAAGCAAATAAAGAAGTGATGTTTTCATCTTAATGATGATTTGACCTGTTGTCCCGTTTGAATGAAAATGCATTGACCAATTGTATCACTGGTATTAAACTAATTAGGCATTGTTTATTTGACAAATCGATATTCTACTAATTTATGGGGACCACGTTAGGAGTGACCATTTTTCAGTTGATTTTGTTGGTAATTGAACAATGAACTATGTCCATGAGTTAAAGTTAAAAGACAATATAAAATACTGTATCCCTACATAAAGTAAATCTAAAATAATGTATTCCAGCATAAAAAAAATATAAAATTACTCTATCTCAACATAAAGAAAATATAAAGTACTGTAAACTAACATGGAAAATGTGCATTCTGTTACCCTATCACTGAAGGAATAATTCAGTTTGCAGTTCAATCCAAAAAGAAAGACCAATTTTGTAAATTTAATATTTAGAAAGTACAAACCTGTCTGACACAGTTTGTTAAACTCTTGTTTAACCAGTTGTTGGGGACTACCTGTCTGACACAGTTTGTTAAACTCTTGTTTAACCAGTTGTTGGGGACTACCTGTCTGACACAGTTTGTTAAACTCTTGTTTAACCAGTTGTTGGGGACTACCTGTCTGACACAGTTTGTTAAACTCTTGTTTAACCAGTTGTTGGGGACCAAGTTGGGAGTCACCATTTTTCAGTACAAAGCTGTCTCACACAGTATGTTCAATTCTTGGTTTAAATTTGTTACAGTTCTCAAGGTATAAGATGACATTTTTTAATAAGAAAATTTGTCAGTGTTAACCTGGAACCAATGGAGAAAACATGTTTTAAAGGAAAAGTGATTGGGCTTAATTTTAAAGTTAACTAGGCCCTTTTACATTCATTAAAACATATCAAAATTAAGAGGAATCGCAGACATTAAATAGAAAAATTATACATTTTGTGTGGTAGTCCTTGGCGCATGGTCACCTGCCATGGTATTATGGTAGTACCCGACAAGTTTAGGAACAAGGGTGACCATTTTTCTTTCATTTATGTATCGTTGCTGAAGAATGAATTGTCAATAGAGGCATGAGCGCTGCATTGTTTTCTTTCTACTTAATTAGCTATACTTGTCACGCCTGAATGCCACAGTTTCTGCAGTGCTTCACTTTTTATCTGCCAGTTGGGGAGTCACGTTTCTTTACCAAACTGTAACACTACATCATGACTTATTAAAACTAACCAGCATGATAAGCCATTCTAAAGCCTGGCAGTGAATTGAGCCAATCAGAGTGAATCAACAAAGAATACTGGTCGTATTTTGTTTGTGGGGGTAAATTCAGCTTGCCCATGAGTGTATTCGTTTACATTTTAATTTGCCATGTTTGAGAAACCAAGTTAGCTGAGGTTTGCTCAGTGGTTAAAGTGTGTAAGGTTTGATATTCTAAGTTCTGTAGCCAACATGTACTTGTCTTAATATGGGGGCTCTACTGCTCACCCCTTCTATTCCATGGGAAACAGGTCTGCAGCTATTGCTCACCAAGATGTCTGTTTTGTGCTTTTTTATCGCAGCCCATTGTAACCTGATTGCTCTAGTTTCCTTCTCTGAAAGACGAGAGAAAGGAAGGGCAGAATGTCAGACGGGCCTGCGAGCCCAATTCCCAACCCTTTGAAAATAAAGTTCGTTCGTTCGTTCGTTCTCTATTGACCTTCTCCAGTTTCTCTCTGGGCATCCCACTTTTTTGTTCCCCTATGGGTTCCAGTGAAGGACGTGTCTAGTTAGACTGCTTGGATGTTCCCTTAAGGTGTCTCTTGTCCATCTCCATGTTTCGTTTTTAATCTCAAGACTGTCTTCAATCACAGAAAGCCCCAGCGTAGAGGTATGCAGAACATACCCATATCATGGGTTTAATAATATTTTAGTCTTTAGTAAATGGCCCCAAGTATAAGGTGGACTAATGTACCGAGAGACTGGATGGCTGCTGAGTAAACATTGGCTGTCTGGAGGGTGGACGGGGTGGTACCAGGCAGATGGACTCCCTATAGGACATCCCTTGTTTCTTCCCTGGCAGGATGGCTCTGCCAAGATGACTGGATATTTCCACCATCTATTGCAATGCTACAATGAATTATCTTACAAACCAGAATCATCGCAGGAGCTGCCAACGACACCTTTAGCAGATAAAACAAAGACATATGGACGCAGAAGGAGAGGTAGCGGAGAGAAGAGAACAGGATGCATCAGGCGTGTATACAATCAGCGCATAATTGGAACAGTCAGCATTCATATCATTTGACATTTGCTGAGGGAGATTGAGCACCAATGGGTTTGCCCAGAATGCAGTGATGTAGATTCTGAACAACAATAACAATCTCAAGCTGTTTTGATTGTGTCTGATTCCGTTGCACAGATCTTTGTTTATCATCACATCTGGTCCTTTGATATGGAGGATGTGATTGAGGCTATGATATTTCTGAGCCATAGGACAGATTTTACTTCTCTGATTTAAACTGTGGCCCATCATAAAGAAGCAGAGTAAGACACTAGACGGAAGATGTGGGATGTCCAAACAAAAGTGCTAAGAATGCAGCAAGTGTCCACAATAATGCCATTTTCAGAATACAGATACTTTGGAACGGAATTAAGTCACTGTGACCAAACATGGCACAATGATAGATAATGCCACAGAAATTTGTTTGAAGTCAAATAAGTGTAATATCAGATGATTGTTTTTGAAGAAAGTGTGTAACATAAGGTTGTGTATGGGGTTGGCAAGCTGATCACGTAAATTAAATAGCTACAGAAACCACCCTTGCAAGAACGTATGAATGCTTTGGGGATGGTGGAACCAGCTGTAGGATTGCTCCATGCTCCATAAGGAGCGAAACAGAAATCTGATGATGATGATCAGCAGACTGTAAGTCTTTATGATGTCTGATTCTGAGTTATCTCTGATGTTAATGCTGTCCATATAAATGTTGAACAGTACAGATGATGTTATACATCATCACCTTTCAGCTCCCCAAGAGATCATAGGGTTTCTGCAGACACATGACAAGTCCTTCTATCTTGTGCCATCAGCTCAAGTTTTTACCGTGCCTTTCTCATCATTTTCGTTTCTCTTTCCAGTTCTCTTCTCCGAGTGTTTTTTTAATATAAATATCTACCTCTACTTCTCTTGCCGTGGGGATTCTAGAACGAGGACCGCCTGGTTATGCTGTCAACAGATGTCCTCAGTGCATGTGCTATCCACTGGCAGGGACGTCTTCTCAGCTCTTATTCTCCTGTAACTTGTCTGGTTCTTGTCATCAATTCTACATAGGTACAACAAGGTTTCCAATGCGGATAATATACATCACTGATGCATATTCATGTTGTTGTTCTCAGTGTGCTGAGACGTATAATGCCATATCCGAGCGCTGTCGTTGTGTCCAGTAATCATGTAAGATCTGTAAATCTGTGTCCGGAGATTGAATAAACTGATGCTCATCAAATAAGAGACTACTGATACTGGGCTGCTCACTCAGAGATAATGTAACGTCAATTGTCTCATGTAAACACAGTCTGAAGGCTGATGTCTGAACCACTTGTGGATTTTCTTATAGCTCATTGTAATTCATTCACTCAGCTGTGTCCAAGCAGCTTATGCCACCAACAAACTCATGCTATGTCTTCCTGTCCCGTGCCTTTGGCGTAAGGTCTGTCCATATCATCCTCATCCGCTTGATTTCTGTCCTCAGTTCTGTTCACCATGTTGTTTGGTCTCCCTCTTCCTGTCTTACCCCGGGTATTCTAGAACAAGAACTGCCATGTAAATGTATCATAGCTTGTGTACAGTGAGTTTAACCATGTTCTTGCTTACATTAGTCTGTTTTTCTTATCAAAAGATTGGTTAAAATGGATAAAGAGAGAGAGAACAACATGCTCAGTTTAAAGTCTATAAAGTAATACATTAAAAGTTTCATACTTCAATATAAAAACTAACAATTGTATGTTTATTTCATTTTGTTCTCTTTCTCTCATTCTCACTCATTGTGTGTGTGTGTGTGTGTGTCTTTTCTTCTTCATCCCTCTCCACATATTTTTGGTCACATTTAAAAAAAAAAGGAAAAGCTTCAGTCATATTTCTTAAAAGGCTGAACTGCCAGGGCACACAACTTTCGTAGATGAATCTATTTTATTCACCAAGTTAGAATGCAGCAGCACACCACCACACAACCCCCACCCCCTCTGCAGTTTGCCAAATGGTTTGATAATTATAACACTGTAAATATTCAGCAGAGTAAAATAAAATAGGAGTAAAATAAAATATCAAGCTCATATGTCTGTAGCTGAAAGTTCATGCTTAAAGCAGTGAAAAATTTCAGGTCAGAGCTAAGCAGGAGTGACCTACTTCATCCACTCTGCCTAAAACATGCATTCTAGAACTCTGCGGTGTGATGTCATGTGAGATAGTCTGAGTAATCTTGCCCAGCTGGTCTACTTTTTGTGTGTGTGTCAGCAGCATATATTTACCCCACCCTTGAAAAACATATCATCTTTCCCTGAAAGCATTTTATATGTAAAGGTTTAGTACCACTTGCAGAAATGTCAAAATGTGAAAACTTCAGAGTATTTTTAAAAGATTGTCCCCCTAAGTAAAATTTTACGAGTGGAAAATACCAAGGCTGTTGGGAGCCGCGCTAGCGTAGTGGTTACAACACCGCTCTGGCGACCGGGTGATTCAGGATCAAACCCGGGCGACGGCATTTGAGGATTTTTCGTCGACCGGGATTTGGACTGGATTAACTCGAGACCTGGCGAGGACATTTGAAGAAGTGTCGTCGACCAGGGACTGGCGGCTCCTGAGCCGACCCAGCTGCAATGGGTACCTCCGAAATCGGCGAGTATTTGCCTGAATGGCGAGGGACACCTGTCTCTGTACAAGAAATAAAGGGATACTCACGTAAAATCAATGTCAGGTTAGACATAAAATAATAACCTGAGATTTCGCCTCGAGTATTAGCGGGCGTACGCAAAAAAAAAAAAAAAAAAAAAAAAAAAAAAAAAAAAAAAAAAACAAGGCTGTTAAAAATAAAAATTATGTAATGATGATGGTATTCTTAGATCACAGAAGGCCAAATATAGATATTTTTTCTTCAGCACCATGTTGATATTTGTAAATAGAGGTTTGTGTATGTTAGGTTTCCAAAAGTTTACTGTGAAATATGCCATCTGTGCCGATGTATATTTTAAGAACATCATATGTAAGGATATCCTTGTGAGTGACTGTGTCTTATAGTGTTCAGTAACAAGAATAAAAAAAAAAAAAGTGGCTTTGGTGAATTCTTTAAATGAGGAAAAAATGGTATAAGGCTTCCTTGCAGTTGCAAAAGTACAAGCTTTAACATCATCACCAATAAGGGGATGAAGAAGACACGGAAAGACCTTGAGTTGATGGCATGGGGCAGAACCACATGGCATAATTTTGTTGGAGGTCAAGGCCAATTGGGGAGCTGAAAGATGATGATGATAAAATAAGAATTGTACCATTACAAGCATCTGACATTGTGTGAATCTCCTTGATGCTCTTAGGGTATGGAAATTATCAGAGATGCCAAGATGATCGCAGAACAGGTTGGCTATGACTCTGAAACAGGCCTTCACTTGGACTCAACGCCTGCCCCCAAAGATCAGGCTCCCCCTGAAGATCGTAAGTTTATTATACTTGTTTCTTTTGGTCATATCTCCATCTTCAAGTCCCGAGCTAGCTGGTGTTTTTCTGCCATTTTTTTCTTCAAGTGTCGAGCTAGCTGGTGTTTTTTCTGTCATCCCCTTCAAGTGCTGTGCTAGCTGGTGTTTTTTCTGTCATCCCCTTCAAATGCCATGCTAGCTGGTGTTTTTTCTTCATATCTCCTTCAAGTGTTGAGCTAGCTGGTGTTTTATCTGTCATATCTCATTCAAGTGCCATGCTAGCTGGTGTTTTTTCTGTCAGATCTCCTTCATGTTCTGCAGTGCTAGCAGGGTTTTTTTTCTGTCATATCTCTTTCAAGTGCCTTGCTAGCTGGTTTTTTTGTTGTTGTTTTTTTGGTTACATTTCCTTCAAGTGCTGTTCTAGATGGCATGTGTGATCACATCTCTCCACAACTCCTTGTCTCTGGTGCTACTTAAAAATTTTATGGTTGTTTATATTCTCTGTCATCCTATATCTCTTTTTTGTGTCAGCTTTACCTGTAACAATTTCAGGGGAAATGATTAAAGCAGTTAATGACAACAACCTCTTGAGAATTTTAGATATTATAAATGAAGTATGGAGAGAAGAACAACCACCACAACAATGGAAAGACAGTATTATTGTAAAGTTACCGAAGAAAGGTGATCTATCAGACTGTAATAACTGGCGTGGTATATCTCTATTATCAGTACCTGGAAAATTATTATGTTGCATGATGTTAGAAAGACTTAAATTGCATGCTGACGAAAAGATCAGAGAAGAACAAGCGGGTTTCAGGCCGAAACGATCATGTATTGATCAAATATTCACACTAAGAACAATTATAGAAGAATCAGTGGAAAGGCAATCGCCACTTATTATCACCTTCGTCGATTTTCAAAAAGCCTTTGATAGTCTACACCGCCCATCATTGTGGAAGATACTTAAAATCTATGGTTTTCCAACAAAATATGTGAATATAATCAAAGCGCTATATGACAATGCAAGATGTTGTGTTAGAACAAATAAAGGGAATACATAATGGTTTACAGTAGAAACAGGGGTGAAACAAGGCTGTATTATGTCACCACTACTTTTTGGAATAGCTATTGATTGGGTTATGAGAAACTATACCCACAATGAACAATTAGGTATAAAATGGACAAATGGAAAATTACTGGGGGACCTGGATTTCGCAGATGATGTAGCATTCTTAAGTTCAACACCAAGACAATCCCAAGAAGCAATAAATAATTTGTGTCATCTCTCGGTTAAAATAGGTCTCCAAATAAATGCCTCTAAAACTAAAGCTATGAACTTTTGTAACGAGACCTTTGATATCATCTTGAACGGGGAAAAACTACAGAAAGTTGAAAGTTTCAATTATTTAGGCAGTAAAATGACTCAGGATGGTGACACAACAAGAGAAATCCATACTAGAATTGCTTTGGCAGCTAGCGCCTTCAATAGATTATCTAACATTTGGAAATTACGATCATTGAATATACATACCAAGCTTCGTCTGTTTAATTCAAATGTTATCTCAGTGTTAACATATGGCTGTGAGAGTTGGAAAATAACAAAATCATTGGAGAACAAGCTGAATACATTTGAGAACAAATGTCTTAGAAAACTCATGAACATCAGTTGGAAAGAATTCAAGACTAATCGACAAATAAGAGAAGACTCTAGGCAGAAATATGTCTCCGACTATATAAGGAAAAGACGATGGTCATATATCGGTCATGTCCTACGAATGCAAAACAACAGAATACCACTACAGGCGCTCACTTGGGTTCCTGAGGGTAAGAGGAAAAAAGGAAGACCAAAAGAAACACTCGGAAGAACAATAATAAGAGAAGGAAGAACGTTGGGATTAAACAATGTGCAAGAGCTAAGAGGAGTGGCGTCACAACGAACAACCTGGAGAGCACTGGTTTCTGCCTTATGCGCCGTGTTTGGTGCTTAAAGAATTTATTATTATTATTATTTACCTGTAACACAGTGTATCTTAATTTTCTTTTCTGGTTTCATATTTTTCATTCATTAAATACACTTATCTGTCATCATCATTACCTTTCGGCTCCTTGTGGAGCACAAGTCTTAAGCAAAACACGTCAAACCTTCCTTTCCTGTGCCATCCATTCTTGGTCTTTCCATGTCTATTTCATGTTGTGTTGCTTCCCTTCTCCGTGTGTTTGTTGGCATCCTCTATATCTCTTAACCTAGGAATTCCTGAACAGCGACTGTCTTGTATCTGAATGTTGCATTTTAACAGATTTTAAGTTTACATTTTAAGGTATATGTTCGTTAAATAAATATTTGAATAAATTATTCCTTACAGTTAACAGATGGTTTCTATCCATAGATGCTTGTTATATAATGAGCATCGTAAATACCTCATACTTCAGAAGATTAATATTTAGCTTTAGCTTAAATTTACAGTAAATTTACAAAATTAATCAACCAATTAATTTTGGATTTTCCAGTTGATAACCTTTTGGAGGGGGTTCATTCTGATGCACCCTATGAAGAACAGTTGCGAGTTCTCCTAACAAAGATGGATGAGGCGAGTAAAATATTGAAAGGAGGTAAGAATTTTTCAGTAGAAACATAATCCTTCCATATCTGTATAAACTGAAGTGATTTGTCAGGTTTGCTGAAATGCGTGGACCAAAGCTGATGTAATGTTGAGAGTTTGAGTCGTCAATCCAGTCTTGGAATTTAATCGTGTTGTCCATATTTTTATGGCATTTATTATTTATGTTTTTCTGTTTATTAATAATGAGGTTTTTGCTGTCTCCACCTCGCCAGGTAAGAAAGCAAAGTTTATGAAGAAGATACGAACAGAAATTGCCAGCGTAAAAAGAAAGCTTGCCTTGACAGAGAAGAAAAGTGATAATAAGAAAGCCAGGAAGTCTTCTGCAGCAGTGAAAGAGAATGATAAAGATGAAAGTTCGGAGGAGGAGGCAGACACTAAAGAGGAGAACACAACAAAAGAAGCAGGTATGTATATAATACTTTAAAAAAAATATTGCATCTCTTAAGTGCTCTTCTCAGCTACATGGACTAGAGCAGAGCTGTGCCATACAACTGCACTTTCTCCTGACCCGCTCAGTCTGAGCCTCTCGCTGATAGCTAAGGCTATCTCTCTCATTTTGTTACACCCGCCAGTCTTCTGATTTCTGTTATACAGTTCATTATTCTACATTGTATATTAATTTTTAAGGTACATTACTATATTAGACTGTTAATTATTACGCATACTCTTCATATACCATGTAATATACAGCACTGTTTATATGTTGGGTTAAAAAAAAAGGATGACATTTTCGTTGATGCTATGTTATAATGGCCCAGTAGAATCCTTTTTTGTATAGCACTCCATATTCCAGGAATGTTCGCTGAGTGAGGTGTTGCAGCATGTCACAAATCTGCAGATGTATAACCAGTCCTGATTCCCTTTTTTTCCCCAGGTTTTTCTGAGGATGAAACTGAAACCAACCCACCACCCTCACCCAAGCCATCCAAGGGCAAACAGAATAGTTCTCCATCTAGGTCTCCTCTCATTACTTCAACCCCAGCCTCAGACCGCAAGGGTGCAAGGAGGGGTGGCAGGGGTAGAGGTCGAGGGAGAGGTGGGTGGGGAAGAACTACAACAAATCGTTCGGACCCATCTGAGACACCTGTTAGAGCAGGTCAGTAGATTTCATTGTGCTTGTCTATGTAAATCATAGGTGCAGTGATATATGAATATGGAATATGGTGCAGTTTACATAACTCACACTTGCTTAAGTCAATTTTCACTTTACTTGACCAACTTTGGCTGTCCTGGCCAACTATCTTCTTTGCCTTTGTTTAAAAATTCTGGTAACGTCGCCAGGTGTCTTCTGTGCCTTTGTTCAGAAAAATCAGTTTCTGGTCACTAGAATTTTCAGTAAGCTGAGGAGATTTTTCCATGTCAACTCATATTTGTGGTCACTTATGTAGAAGTTCTTCATGCCAGATTTACAGTAATATGTGGCTACATTTAATTTTTAATGAACAGGTGGTAAAATGTTAATAAATATCCAAGGGCTGAGCAGTGATAAGGTAAAGGATCCCGTTACACGCCCATTGAGGCATATTGGGAATATGGTGTTAGGCCCATATTTTCTTGACCGTCGGTACACTAGGGGTGATGTGGTCAGCATCACGCCGGCCGCCTTAACCTTCACAGAGTTGCTGTGGTACCCATTTGGGGCTGGGTCAACCCAGGAGCCGTTTGCGGCCTAAAAAAATCCCACCTTATCTGGGGATCGAACCATAGACCACTGAGCTAGGAAAGTGCACTAACCACTATGCTACCGCGGCCATGAGCAGTGGGCCTCATTACTAACATTTTTCACTCAGGTGTGAATGATAATCATTGGCCAGAGATTTGGGCATGCAGTTCAGATCAAACCTTGTAAAGCTCATGAGTTATTGGCAGACATTTCTTGCAGATGGCTTACGTATACTACTGTAGTTTATAGTTAACAAAAATTGGTTATTGAAGCGACCGAAAGAAAGAAAGCAGGAGGACACCAGACATGATAGCATTCTGGGGATTTAAACCAGGGACCATTGGAATGGTGCAACTGTCACGCTACAAGAGGAAACAACTCATTTTGGCAATTAAACTATGTAGGAACCACTAAGAAAGTGTTCAACGCCAAATCACTCACAAGGCGTAGTTGTGCTCAGATTGGCCGCTTGCATAAGGCCTTGGTTATGAAAATTAATTCTTCACTTCACTTCTAATATTATGTTATTGTCAAACTGAATGTATAGTATCTATTGTGATGCAGATTTTCTAGTAAACATGTTACTCTGTGACATTACATTACAGGATTTGAGATTAGTCAGAACATCGAGACTTTCAGATGTTTTGACACTTGCAACAATGGTGCTATCAAATAACATGACGCTGCACTTTGAAAAAGAATAGATAACATGGTAGAGAGACTGGTGCAGCATGACAGCATTAAAGGACGTACATTGACAATAATTTCATAATCTAGTTTTCTTGTTGCAAGAAAAGCTCCAAGGAATTGTGGTCAGTGTCGAACTCTGTGCTTCCTTTGTCATCATTTCCCTTTTCTCTCTTTATGGAGCATGAGGCAGCAAGGTCTCGTGCAGGAAGCCAGTACTGAAGCATTTATGTTCTCTTGCAAGGTGGATTCTGCAATTTATTTTATATGGTGAAACTGCCAGCCACATTCACAGCCTCATATTATTCACTTCATATGACTTGCATGGCAAGATGTAGTGTTCTTTCTTTGTCACATAAGAGACCCCCACCCCCCGGAAACTACACAGACCATGTGTATGCTGTACTAGAAAAGAATGTTTTATAAATCAGAAATGAATGGGGCGCACTACTGTTTTATTTATTATTATAATAGGGAACTCTGCAGAGCATTAAAAGATGTCATTTGATCATCAGAAGTTTTTTTAATGTCCACACAATTTTGTTTTCCCCCATCAGGAGTCAAGAGCGTCAAAGATGCTGAAAAAATGGAAGCAAATTCACAGCAGACGAGGACAGATTCTAAGGAGAATACAGGAAGGAGTAATAATGCTCATACGCCATCACCTGCAGGAGTGAATCGCAGGACAACTGTCTTATTCAACAGCAAGAAGGGCCGTAGTACACCTGTGCCTACAAAACCTTCCTCTTCTACCTCATCAGCATCATCCAGTACCTCATCTGCATCGAACACATCCGCCGTGAAGAAAGTGTCAGCGAGGGGAACTAAAACAAGACAGTCGCTACAACAGCAACAGCTTCATGTAAAAATATCAGAACCTATAGACGCTAATCCAGTGACTGATACCCCATCAAACTCACGTGGCCCAGCTAGTCCTGTAGCACGTAAACGCTCATCCAGCTCAGCTGGCCAAGCAGCTGAACCATCAGACCCCTCAGTCCAGCCCTCTCCAGCCAAACGACCGTTGATAACATCAACTTCAAGCACAAATGAACTCCCGCCTACCACCTCAGCTCATGTTGGGGGGCCGGATATAACAGAGAGCTTTAAGGCATATAGAGTTAGAGGAAACATTCGGAGTAGTTCTGAATCAGACACAACCGATGAACTAAGTAGTGGGGATGAATCTCTGACAGACCCAAGCTCTGACACTTCTAGCAATCACAGCCCATCTGGTAAGCAGTTTTCTGAATCACATCTCTGATGATTAGCTTGCTCCAGAATAATTTTATTTTCCTTGTTTCATGTAGAACATGGCTACCAATTTCATTTATCACCAGTTGATATTTAGTGCTTTTTTTTTTCTTTTTTGCAACCCCCTATTTTATTTTGTCGATAGTTTTAATTGCATATTCTGTTAACTTGGGACTCTAGCATTTAATTTTTATTTCTTTTTTGCCACATGTTAGTCATATTAAGACAGCATATTATTAATACTGCTTGTTTCTTGGCATATACAGACATATATTCTAATGCTTCATTAACTGTTCTTCATCATGTTAATTTTCTCATACAATCAAGCTTGGTTTTATGCGCATCATGTTAGATATGCTACCTATACTCACACTTGGTAATAAAGGCATCACTGAACTATTTTTTGGGTATCATTTTTTCATAATGGGGCATTGATTTAACATCATCATAGACAGTTGGTCTAGTAACAAATGCTACTAGGTGATAGTGTGGTAGAGTACAATGGGTGTTCCATTTTCATATCAGGTTGAAATGACCCTTAAGGCCTTAGAAATCATATGTAAACAAAAACAGCAAAAAAAGTAATGATTGAACAAGTGTGCTATTTTTCAGTCATAATAAATGTCTCACATACATGCACTACTTACGTGTTGAATTTTTTAATTTTTCCATTATGTCGTTTGTTTTCACCAGTTCTGCATTCATTCTCTGTTCTGCCTTACATTTGGTTGATGTAGACTTAATAAAGCCCATGTTATATCCTCTCTTGAGAGGACAACCTTCTAAATGATTCATAACTAGATCAAATTAATGAAAATATATAAGGTTCACCTTTGGCACAAGCTTTAAAAAACGTAAGGTTAGCAAAAGCTGTTGTTTACTTTTGGACACATTCAACCACTATTTACGAGGCTGTCTGCAACATTTTATGGCATAACTTCAATTTCCAAAAAAAAAAAAAAATTGTCACCAGGAAAATGAAAGCTGTATCTACCTCACATACTGATGCCTTAGACTTGATCAATCTCTTTTTAGTACTAGCAGCTATAATAATATTTTCTTTGATATTCTCCATTCTGATAATGTTATACTATTTGGTTAGGATACTTCATTGTTAAAGGAAGAAATAAAAGAGAAATGTTTTCTGTTTTTAGACAGTCTGACCTCCAGACAACTATTTAATTGAGATTTGGGTGAACTAGTTATACTCATGGTTTCTTACACCCTCCAACATTATAAGATTGCTAGCAATAGAAAAATGAGTACGTGAGTAAACTCATACAACTGGGTCATGATTCACCAATATGCTGAAGCGTTTTGTGACATACAGAGAAAATCATGCAGTTGTCGGGAACATTAACACATGACAAAATAATTATCTCATAGCTTAATACAGTAGTGTAGTAACAAAGATTCAAATTCTCATGTCTTTCGTCAGTTCTTTTCCCAATGTGCTTGTTGTATCATACCCATTAAAACTTCATCGCCGCCTGCTTCGCCCTAACACTTTTTGCCTTGTCCACTGACCACCGCATCGTCACACAGACCGTACCCATACAACCAGCCTAAGAGAGGGGCCTGAGGGTTCGGATCTGGCCGAGAGCACTGAGGGCATCTCACCTGCCACCTCGCCTGTGTCCTCAGGTAGTAGCTATAGATGCTTGCACTTACATTTTTTGCTTTTTGTATGGGTTTGTGGTTTGCCATTTTCAATTTTTCTTACCTGTACCCCCTGTTAATCAACCCCTCCCAGCCAGTGAAAGCCAGCTAACCATTTAGCACCTGTGCCCTCTATTTCAAGCACATGTATGAGTGTTTATTTCATAAAATCTTTCACAAAATTGCCCACCTGTAGTTGCCTGTTAAGTTGCTTTTGTGAATGCTTTGTGCAGTCTTGTCTTGTTATCTCCACTTATTATTGATATATTATTGCACATCTTACACATTTGCAATGTCTCATGCACTTAATTTCAAATATTGATTCATATGATATATTATTAATATCATTGTTGATACTTAAAAGTGGGGGAATAGGGAATGACAACTGTAATATTGTACAAAAATTGGCAGATATGCAATACTAATAGGTTGGGACACATGTACAGTCTTTGTGATTTTAGAAAAACAAAATCTTTATCAGAGAATAGTGCACACACTTTCTAAACAAAAAAAAAGGACACATTTGTAACATTTCCTTATGGACGATTTTTTTGGTACCGCTTTTATATCATTTGCCTTTTTGTCTTTCCCCCTGAGACCTTTTAAATATTTTTTTTCCTAGCTTATTCAGCATTTCTAGAATATTTAGTCATTATGACATTTATTTATTAATTTTTTTTTTGTCGCATCTTGCTTCATAATGAAGACTTTTATTTGGTCGTAGTATAAGCTGTAACGTGATTTAGTAATATTGCTTCATACTTGTATGTGTTATATCTGCTATAATTAACAGCACTATAAAAGTACATTTCAATTCATACTTGAATGTAAGTCATCGTGTAACTCCTAGTAATTAACAGAACATCATTCGTTAGTAAAGTCCTATTTAGTGAAAATAATATGATAACAGTAAAGACAAAGATATTTACTGGACCTTGTGGGTGTAACTCTAGTAACTGAAAACAGCACCTGTCTATTTATTAAAGGTAAAATTAATCCTGTAGTAGGTACTGCCACAGGAGCCAAGTGTTAGAGACTTTATACTCAGCCCAGCTTTATTCTGTGGTATTATCTTTTCCCTTCCTTGCTGCTTTTGCTTCATGCAGCTGAACCTAGTATAGCAAAGTCTCTAACATTTCACTCCTCTTTAGGAGTATCTGCTACGGGACAATCTTTACCTTATTTACTGTAATTGAAAACAAAACTTAACTGGTGATTTTACTTTACACTTGTAAAGGTTTGCTGTATGAATAATTTGTTTCATAACGACATGTTACTTTACTCTGAGATTAATTTTTAAAAACACCATTATAACATTAAGATATAAAGAATGTTATTTTGTTTTGTGTGATCTGGTAAAATGTCTCCTTGTTCACTTGTGTTTGTGCCACGGTAGAGAATATGCTCGTCTACTTTTTAAAATAAGCTTCATATTCGTGTTTTTTGTTTGTTTTGTTTTTTAAAACAACTGCTGACTTACTGCTCTAACATCCTGGTTGGTGTATATGAATATTTTTATAAACTGTTAAAACACCTGGGAAATAGAAAACAGTTTAAAACAAAACATGGGCATTACTTTTGGAGTGACAAATATATATATATATATATATATATATATATATATATATATATATATATATATATATATATATATATATATATATATATATATATATATATATATATATATTACGACCATTATATTTTTTATCATTCCCATTACACACAAAAGCATCACCCCTTTGCCATCCTTGCTTTTCTCCTCCAGTTTATACACCCTCCACTCCCACCCTAAACCACAGACACACACAGACAATGTTAATATGGCCTCTCACTAACTAAGAAAGATACTGACGAATATATATGTCCATACACTGTGGCTGAAAAAGGGAGCAGTGGAGGAGTAGATAGAATTCAGGTGGGCAGAAAGGTAATACATGTACAACAGTTAATATTGGACAACAAGTAATTCATTATTTACTACTTAATACTGAATAATGCATACTGTAGTGTTTCATACAGCTCATTCTAATAGTAATGCATGGTCTAGTATTCAGTGATATGGATCCCAGGCACATGTACTGTTAGTGTTACAAAACACAGTAGATGCATTGTATAATTAATTCCTTGTACTTTATGCATTGTCTAGATCTTAACGTTCTGTGTTTAGGGGCTTAATTCTGTGGTGTGCTGTAAGTTCTATTTAATTCTAGTACTTAATGTACTAAACATTGTAGTGTTTTAAACTAAGGTTCTTATAACTGAATATACTTTATATTGCCCCTATATAGTTCCATAGGGTCTCTGATGACACAAAGAATGGGATTACTGCTCCCTCAGGTGTGTTGTACAAGGCAAGTAATATGAGGTTATGTGTGTAGCTGGCAACCTCGTCGTCTAATTAACATTCCAGCAGAAACCACAACTGCAAGAACATGAGAATGTTTGGTGAAGGCTTCCTGCAAGGGGATCAACTGTAGTGGTGGCTCCATGTTCCATAAGGAGTAAAAAAGGAAAATGAATGTTAATTTATATTCTGGTATGTCATACCCCCACGGTCTAACCACGTAGCTCTTAAATACTGTACATTCCTGGAGATTACCCAGCATTTTCTCATAATTAAAACTATATTCTATAGCAGGGTTGGCTACCGGGAATTCTTGATCTACTGGTAGATTCTGAGGCATCATTTGATGGATCTCTAGAAGACTGAGGGGCGGGAAGAGAGAATTATTAGCCTACGTAAATTTTGAACTAGACCACTTTCGCCGGCATTTAAAAACGCTGTGTCCCCAGGTTTAAAATTACTTTTACCACATTCCCAGTGAAAACCCACAAGCCAGCTAAATAAAACTCACTTTATTTGTGAACTGTATAAGACAGAAAGCCATCTTTTTTTTATGGTTGTTGTTGAAGTAAAGTTAACATTCGATAACATTTTTAATTCTTCAAGGCTATAATTATGGGATTGAAGGTAGCAGATCATGCCACAGAGATAAAAGTGTCATATAGACTGGACTTTGAATTCCCTCATAAATACTCTGATAACTGAAAGTAAACATGATTTTTTTTTCAAGGTAGATGTTACAGGACTCAATATTTCTGAAATAGAAAACCCCCAGCTGTTGGGTTGGTTATCGATGTTCTGTAGATGTTTACCCATCATTTATGTTCCTTCATGTTTTTTTGTGTGTGCTTAATTCTGTAGTATGCTATAAGTTGTAGTTAGTTCAAGTGTGTGATATACTACACATTGTAGTGTTTTGAACCAGGGTTTTTATTCACGCATAGAGGATGAACAAAGAGCTGAACATGTCCTTTAAGGCTGTCAGCTTGTGGCGGAAGACCCAAGTGTGGGGTATCATTAATAATAGATGGCCCAAGTCCTCGCTGAATATATCTCATAACAATCTCAAAACGAATAACTGGCCAACTGTGCCAGCAAATTCATCAGTCCACGTAGACCAGTTTAATATGATTCATCATGAACGTTAGCATCTTTACACGTTGAATGATTCCTATACCAATTGGTAATATTGATCCGCTATCTCACACTTTATTCTCTATTAGGATACAAATCTTATAACATGTATTTAACTGTAGGTTCCAATGGGAACATATTCCAAAACTGCAAGACTTGCAGCTTACACTTCGAATTTCAACAGCGGAATAATCAATATCGCTAGGCCAAACAAAGGCGACTTATGCATAGCGACCACAAATTGTGCCAACACTTGTGAGCACTACATTTACTTCAATTATAAAACTCACATGTGGCGTGCAAAAGATATTCGCCACACAGCTCTATGAGAGGAGCAGAGTCGTATCATGGTCTTCTCCAACCCAGTTGAGAGAGAGAGACTGTATGGTGTTGAGAGAGAGAGACTGTATGGTGTTGAGAGAGAGACTATGGTGTTGAGAGAGAGACTATATGGTGTTGAGAGAAGCCAGGCATGTTGTACAAGGCAACTAATAAGAGGTTGTGCAAGGGGCAGACAACCTCATCATGTCAAACAAATGGCTATAGAACCAGTCGCTGCAAGAGCTTTGTGCAGGCTTCCTGCAAGTGGGACAGCTGCAATGATGGGGACCATGCTCCATAGGGGGAGGGGGGAGGAATGATGATGATGATAAGAGAAGCCTGAGACGGAGTGCCAACATTATAAGAGAGATAGATGTATTTGTTTGAGAGTGAGCAAAGAAGACTGAATATATTCATATTCTAGTACTGTGCACTGCACTGTCTAATCACATAGCTGCTAAATACTGAACATTCTCACGAAATTTACAAAGCATATTCTAATAATTAATACTGTATATTCTAAGGCTTTCACTCAACATATATGTCCTTCATTTGTATTTGTGTGCTGTATGTAAGTTTTGATTTGTGTATATATGTTTGTTTTTTTCCTCTTCATAATTTAATTACATTAAGTTAAACAAAGCCGGAGAAAAATACAGTGGTATATAAAAAGAATACAGATGGCAATAGGAGCTTTTATGCATTGGGAAATGAATGGAAATCTGAAGAAATGTAAGTTCAGTGCAATAATAAGAAACTTCTAATTGGGTGTTGAGGCAGTCTTATTGTATGGCTGTGAAGCATGGAGCGACAAAAAGAAAAGAAAAAGACGCTGTAGAAGATACAGACTTTCATACAAGGGAGCTTGTGCAGAATAGGAGGGTTAAAATACTATGACAAGATGATCAAAGCAGAACTGATGGAATCAACCAGATACCATGGAACAAGATGTGAGGAAAATGTGTTTGATTTGGATAGAACACATGGAGGAAACCAGCTGATAGCATTTGAAGGCAGTTCTTGTCATGAAAAAACTCAACGGGGAAGGGAATCGGAGACATACCACAGGGATAACAATGACATGAATGAACCTTGAAGAAGGTTGGAAGCCATGAACTTGTTTGAACGGTAAAGAATGAATTAATGTCAATTGAGCACCTGTGAAACTTAAGTATTTTGGTTGACTGGTGTTTAACTAGGGCTGTTGGGCTTTTCACTCTTTTGTAACCAGTACCAAGTTGAAGACTCTTGGTATTATCTACACCGTAGATCTAGGCTTTTCTGCCATTCCAAAACACTTGAGTTGAAGTCATGAGGACCAGTTTCTCCAACTTGGCTGACATTTAACAGATCATCACATCTGGTTTCCAAGCCAGGAGGAAGAAGCATATGGCATGCTGTGGCATTCCCCGCCATCCAAGGGGCTCTCAAATATGCAGAGCTAAAATGCTGTTCTCGTGTTCTGGGCTCTCCCAAGGAATCATCACGTCCTACACAGAGCCACTTCCCAGCTCCCCCTGCCTATCATGGGGCCCATAGTGAGATCCTCCTGCACGCAAGCAACAATGTAAAAGCCAGAATTACGTCTGGGGCTCAAATGACTCCTCCCAGCTTAGTGTGCAGTTCTGAGTTCTCAACATGTTTCACCACAGAGGGAATCCCTGGATTGATATACCAATCATTTATGGAAAGAAAGAAATCAGAGTTAAGCAAGCACATCATAAAAGTAAGAAGACACTGGCAATGTATTAGACTAGTGTTTTCCAAACTGTTTCGGTTCGCCACCCCCTTGGCTCCCAAGACACATCCCAATCGCCCCTGCGTAACATAACCAACTATAAAGAGTGGAAGGTAAGTATAACTTGGCTCTAGTGAAACTTTCCTCTTGTTTATTAACGTATCACATTATAACTAGTCCGTCTAAATACTGAGACAATCAAATCTAATTCGGTCCTTTTTGAGACACCTGCAGATACCTAATTTCTTCCGCTGCCAGCAAAAAGTACACTCGAACACACCTTGCCAATGGATGCTCGCCGATATTAAACTGGTATTTTGCAACGGTTTTCACCTTCCATAAGTTTCTGATTAATCTTAGCCTACTTCCTGTTGTTAGTTTCTCTTTCTTCGGGGGGACCGAGCGGACATTAGGAGCTTCTTTGTCCTTTAGACCCGCTTTCGAAGCAGACGATAACGGTTAGAATTTATGATCAGCGATGGTTACCTGAGCTCAGGGTGCCACATATAGACGAAACTGTGCCTTGCTTAATGATCCTAGTAATAAAATCATTGCGCTACCTATCTCGTCCCTGCCGCACTGATGTTGTCTTTCTAATCCACAACTTTTTTCCCTCCACTAACATTACTACGCAATATTTGAATGGGATAATGCAATTAATTACCGCATTCACGCACCCCCTCGACAAGCGTCTCGCGCTCCCTGTGACGCTCCAGGTTGGGAACCTCTGCTTTAGGGTGTACGAGAAACTGGGACAAGCCAAGTTAGGGAGGAGTGGTTGGTTAGGGTTGGTTCAGGCTACGTTCTCCTTTTGAGCGCTGTCGTCAGGGCTTTGTATAATCAAAATGTTCTTACACGCAAGTGTTACATTAAATAATATTGTTGGATTTAGCCTGTCAGATCCTCTACCATCCCCTTACTACCGAACGCCCCCATTCTGCCCTCTTTTTCCTAATTCTTCCCCCCCCCCCCCCCGGGCGGTAACGCCAACTTTGGGAACCACTGGAGTAGACACACATTGAGGAGACCTGTTGATAGCATTCTCAGGCAGTCTTTTTTATGAATTCCCCAGGGACAGGGGAGAAGTAGGGGCAAACGGAAGAACACACGGAGAAGGGAACTGGAGACAGACAAATGGTGAGGAAGATAGAGAAAGACCTTCTTGAACTGATGACACGTGACAGAAGGACTTGGCATGTGTTTGTTGAACGCCTATGTTCCTAGGGGAGCTGAAGGCTGTTGATTGATATCTTAAAAGTAAATATTTCCACAGATTACAGGTCGCTAATGTCTCAGTGTGTGTCCTTAGTTGTGAAGGCGACGGAACGAACGGAATAATTTGTCTTCTCTTTGTTACTTTCACAATTGCCTCCACGGCTGGCGTTGTGGATTTAAAAGTTGCTACCATAAGTGAAATGGGTTCATTTTCGATACAAGACAACAGGAAGCTGAGACGCTTGGGAGTCATGACCCAAGTGGGCCCGCCCCCCTTAGAGTGTAAAGGAGTAATTGGGCCGAAACACTTGTCGGATGGGGGGACTACTTCTGATGATCAGATTGCTTCCTGTTGTATCGCTCTGTAAAGAGTTTCCTATCATATGCTTCGATCACAATTTGGGCGATTTCTGACATTTTGTGCAATTGTGAATACGGTTTGGGCGACTTTATGCAATTTTGAACACAGTTTGGGCGACTTTGTGCAATTTTGAACACAGTTTGGGCGAGTTGAACTACTGTTGGAACACGATTTGGACGACATCTGGTAACCGTAAAATCCAGTTTCCGAAACAAAGCTGTCTTCCAGGATTTCTGATAAAAGGATACAAACATGTATTATAATTAAATGTATTTTTAAAATGAATCTGTTACAAGTGATATCAACAGTTGCTTTTGTCGTAAATATTAAGGATCCACGTGTCATGTAAATGGGCAGTTAAAAATGTGTCACACACAGACATGATACATCCGCTTGTTCTGCTTGTGTCCTGGAGATGTCATTAAAGGGTGAAGGTTTGGAACGGCTGACACTTATTGATGTTTACATACACAACGTTATATATTTTAACATCTTTTACGCCTTGGTTCCCTGTGGAGCATAACCTTCATCTAGTTGCAGAGCAGGATTAATGCTTTTCAGGGCCCTAAGCACTGAGAATATTAAGATGTGCACTCATACCGTTTTCCATACATAATGTGAACGCAAAAATATTAAGGCAGAAAATATATTTTTATTGTTTGAAGTGAGATTAGTCATATTAAAATGTTTCGTTTAAAAATAGCTTCTTGATTTTCTTATCGTGAAATCCGTGATTAAGTCATCAGATGTTGTTCAACGAAGCATGTTGTCTTCAGTACAAAGATCAAGTGTCCTGATTCGTTGTTCCCTGAGGGAGTTTCAATCATTTTAGCCGAGAAAAAGAAATGTTTCACCATTCACTGTGTGTGTGTGTATCTATATATATATGCATGAGCCGGCCCAGTTATTTTTTACACGCACACACTTTCTCACCCCCTCCCTTCCTCACATACACTCAAGCACATGAAATATGCACACACATGTGCAAATGCAAATATATATGTATTCATAAGGGCCACGATAATATATCTTTTCCTCCCTAGGAATTGTCCTTTCCCCTTTCTAACTTGAGTTCATTCGATGTTGGTTGTTCTCTCTTCCCCCCATAAGTGTGTGGGTATTTTTTTACTTGGAGGCACCAAATGAGCTGTTTGCCTAGGGGCACACGCACTGGATAGATGTTTAAGTCAGTCGTGCAGATCTACTCACCCTGGCTTGTCTGTTTGTTTTTTTTAAACCTGCTTTCCCTCTTAGATCACACTTAGGCTTTGCTTGACATCTTACCTGCGTAGTGTTAGAGCTGCTATCATCACTGGGTTTGATCACAGACATTAGGCACCACACTGGCACACACTCAACACTGTAGACACCCCACCCCCAGTCATATATGAGAATTTTCCTTTGTAAACATATTTTGTATGGGGTTCCTGTATGACCATTGATGACAATTACTTTGAAAGAAGTTTGTGAAAGAGTTAAAGAGTTGTGATGCATTAACAGTACTGTAGGCATATCAACTAATATAGCCTTCTAAACCGCTGGTAAGGGCAGTAGTGTTTCACACCATTTTATTACTCTCAGCAGTAGCTTTTGGTAATAACATGATTATACTAGTTTTTTTTTGTTGATCTTCAGAAACACCTTTTGGCTTGATTAACGCATACATCTAATTATCATCCAATTGACTTCTTACTTAGTTGTTCCTCTTCTACCCTGGGTTGTACAGGTTTTACCATACTATCCTATCGGCTGTCTTCCTCCTGGCTTGGGTTCCAGACTAGTTCTCGATCCTTTAAAGATTGTTTAATGTTGTCCTGCCAGCAAACTCTGGAGTTCTGGGTCCCTGGGTCTTGGTTTCCTATATTTGTCTTGGTAGCCGACCTTCTCCCATTCAGCAGACATCACCAAACCATTATAATTGGGACTGTTCCACCCGGGTGTGCAGGGACTGGGGTTTGAGGCCATGACGTACCGTCTTGTTGCAGACAATGTCTGGTCATCCCGTTTAACGTCATTAAAATTTGGTCTTTCGTGCCGATAATGATTCTAACAACTAAACATATAGCTCATTTCAGACTCGCGGGTGCTGTAAAACCCCCACTCCACCTTTAAAATAATATAAAATGTGATAAGTAAATGTATGCGAAATGTAAATGTATGTAAGAAGTAAGTGTATGTAAGAAGTAAATGTATGTTATAAGTAAATGATGTGACAAGTAAATGTATGTGACAAGTAAATGTATGTAAGAAGTAAATGTATGTAAGAAGTAAGTGTATGCTTTTCTTGCTATATAAAATGTGGCGTCGGAGAGTAAGATTTCAGGCTTTAACCAAAGTTGTATCATATCTACTTGATTCACCTCATTGATGAGCAGTTGCCAATCTTCTAGTGGATCTTCTGTGGTCATTGTAAGAAGATATTTGAGAAGCTGTGTTAATGCTGGCATAGTTAAGATATGATTGTGCCCACAGATAGCTTCACCAAGAGCTAACGCTCAGTGATGGTGGATCAAAAACCAGATTTAGCATTGATGCCGTCATGTGGTTTGAACATAGGAATTTTTGTAGAGAAAAACTGCATGCAGTGTCTCCCAGATAGGTTCTCATATAACTCGTCGTGTAAACCGATTCCAAAGATGTGGTTTGATTACCATTATGTAAACGAGATTTTTACCCTAATGTAATTATCACGTAGCTTCTCGTCAATTATTATTGCGGCGTAATTAAAATTAAACATGAACTGGAATTAATGTCTGAGTTTTACCATCAGTGCCGTCTGTTCTGTGATCTTGAAAATTGTCCTATATATTTTGACA
The DNA here is from genome assembly GCA_024509875.1 of Oreohelix idahoensis. Classification (NCBI taxonomy): domain Eukaryota; kingdom Metazoa; phylum Mollusca; class Gastropoda; order Stylommatophora; family Oreohelicidae; genus Oreohelix; species Oreohelix idahoensis. Next base: position 166,745 of record JAMPIV010021294.1, on the reverse strand, counting down.
GCAACGAGATAGTTTGCAGCATACTCGCAATATCGTCTTGATGAGCTCTGTTTAGTTTGTGTTGTTTATCTAACTTAAAACAGCGTGTTAAATAGCAAAACGCAACGATAAGTCATTACCTGTAAAAACAAGGTTTTATTCAAATAGCTAGATTCAGGTTCTAGGCCTCATTGTGACCACCATACGATGCCATGTTAACACAGTCTTAGCAATCACATCCTATCATGCCTAAGTGACTTTCGCGGGCCTTTCTGCACACGCGCCAATCCATTGTCCCCGTCTATCTAATACCTCCTTAGTTTGTTGCAGTATTTCACTACTCATCTTAACTGTTTGGCGCACTATAACCTCTACACCTTGAACAACATTGACTCGCCCCTTTGTCCAGTCCTGACAACCGCTCGTTTTGGCCGCTAATAGCAATTTAAAAATGGGAAGTGAATTTTCAGTGACTTTGTATCTTGTCATATGGAAGCAAGTCATGGGCTGTCAAAACGAACAAGGACTCTCTGAATAACGATTGCAGCACCATCGGCGAACAACATCATCTTATAGTAACCCTTGACATTTTCACTTTTGCCTTCATCCTTGCGAGTTTAAACAGTCGGGCATCTGACCTAGTGTTAAGGCACATTACCTCGATTGCATCCCCTAATGCATGTTTCAAGATAAAAGCAAAGAAGATCTCGAAGAGGGTCGGAGCCAGGACTTAGCCTTGTTTGGTGCCACTGAGTATGCCAGTGGGCTGTGATGTGTGTCCAGCGTTTTAGACTGGTGTCTTCATGAAATGACTTAATCATTTCCAGCAGTTCGGTGGGGCTACATATGTTCAGTATGATTTTAAAGAGTATCACTGCAAACTAGGTCAAATACGTTAGTGAGGCCAATAAAGGCGACGTATAACGATTTTTTTGTGTTCTCTTGATTTTTTCTGAAGTTGGCAGCAAGATCGTGTCTATTGTTGATCTGCCAGCTCGGAAACCACACTGCGACTTTGTAATATGCGCTCAGCTAACTTGTGTAGTCGCATTAAGATGACTTGGCGAAGACTTTACCAACAATACTGAGAAGAGATGCATCTGTAGTTGTTGCAATCGCGTCTGTCTCCTTTATTTTGAAATAATGCTACAATCTTGACATCTCGCATGTCGTGAGGGATAGTTGCCTGTTTCCAGCACTGACACAGCACCATATGCAGGGGTGTTACCGTTAATTTATATTGTTATAAAGGTGAATGAACATTTTTCAACGCTAATGTGTAATGCAACGTTTACTAGTGGAGCAAAAGCAAAAATTAGGGGGGGGGGGGAGAGAAGGAGGACAAGCAAACAAGTAACTTCTGCGCCAACTAGCACATGTGGGACACATTTTGAGGGAGTAGGATGAAGCCCGGAACACCTCTTCCACACCCCACCACACAATACTTCGCTGGTATTAAGTACTAATGTTAGTACATTGTTCAGTGCACTTAAAACAAAATGGAGCAAGTGTGAAGTAATGCTAGGCTTTCAGTTTAGTCTCGCGCTTCATGGTTTGTCTGAACACGGAGTTAACGCGAACCTGAACACTTACATCATTGTGGGTTGTACCACGCTAAAAGTGTCCCCACCCTAGATCTGCTCCCAGGACACGATAATTAGTGCTCCTAACAGAGGGGCAAATGACTTTGGAAGTGGACATGATCTGTCATTGAGATAGGTTGGGGAGGATGGTTTGGCCCAAGTGAGGATGTTATCAGTAGTAACTGTCTAACGTCTGTTTCTAGCGTAGTCGCTAACTCAATGTGTCGTGTGCAAACTACTCTTTCATTTGTGGAAGCGAACGTTCCAGCAAATTATAGGTGCCTTGGAAATACCTGTTGTGGGGACACTTTTTGGCGTGTAGTATTGAAGTGGTTTAGAGAAACGTGATCTTTGTGGATTATTTCAGTCTAGATGTTAACGTGATCGTCCGATTGGCAGAGTGGTTAGAGCACTGGTCTCACGCGGCATAGGTGCCGGGTTCGAATCACGGTACCGACACGCTCCAGTCTACCCAGCTGTAAATGGGTACCTGACTCTGGTCTGAGTTAGGGAAGAAATAGGCAGCGAGGAAGGGAACTGGTCACACCACCTCTCGATGCTGGACCTAGTAATGTGAAGTCTCTAACACTACTCCCCACGGCAGTATCTGCTATGGGACTAACCTTGACCTTTATATTCAGATATTAACCCTGTTTACTCTGTCAAAATTTGACTTTGCTGCCGTCGACCAGGCTGTGATACCATATTCCATAACTGGCGCTTAAGCGTGGCGATGATAACGTATTTAACTTAAGAACACTGCGGGGACAGGCATCTAATTAGAGCATTGAATGAGCTTGTACGAATACTAGATCCATTAAAAAGTGGAGCGACTACAAGGAAATTGAAAAAAACCAAACTTTTAAAAGCAAAACAGAAAATAAAGTTCAGCTTATTACTGACATTGCCACAAATAGTGCGACTTAATACATATACTGTATCTTCATCTGCAGACAAGATACAGAAACAGCGAACATAAGAGAGGACTACGTTTTCTTCTTAATTAAGAAGAATTCGATGACATACGGGAAAATTTACGAACCTAGCTGGGAAGACTCGAGGAGAATACTTCTTTCCACCCCCCACAGTTGAACCTCACACAGTGTTCTTTAGGTTTTTAAGCTGTTGGTAGATACGTGGGCATAATGTTGCGCAATGTTTGTAACGGACGGATGACGAGAACATTACATAATAGGTGACAGGGCCGGATAATGTAGTGTGAATAGATAGGGGAGAGAGGGAAGAGGTGATATTGTTGAACGAGGGCTGCTGAGCTTGTCTCTCTTTCGCAGCCACCGCCAGGTCGAAGAATCCTCGGCATTATATACATCTATACCTTTCTGCCATTCCGAGTCAGGAACGTCAGTTTCTTCCCAAGGTATTCTATCCTGACTTTGCAATCATGTAAAGGATACTTACATCTAGTTTCAAGCTAAGGGGAGGGAAGAGAAAGATGAGGTTGGTAATCTGTGCATTCCCCGCTATCCACTGGGCTCTCCAAATACGTAGGGCTAAAACAGTGTTTCTCAACCCTGATAGTAGCAACGCCCCCTTTTGACAACTAATATTTTAAAAAGCCCCCCCCCCCTGCTCTTTATCATGTATACACACACACACATACATATATTCCACCATACTTTTAAAAAAGCAATGCAGTTAATGAGTTATCTTTTCTTATAATAAAAAGAGAAAGCACATTTATAAAAGCATAGTTATATAAAATATGTGTTTAAGTACGGAATTATATACACCACAAGTTCATTTTTTGGCAGGGACACGTGATTGTGCGGGGAATGTTTTGGGAGGGAGTCGTGCTGGGGAAGTGGATATAGTAGGGAAGGGGCTGTGATGTGTTCACGGGTTAGTCAACTTTTGACGGGAATGTGTTTCCAGAAGAAAATATTATTCTAGAGTGGAGTGAGAAGGTTGGCTTGGGTGTGTCGAGAGGCTAACGAATGTTACGAGTGTTGAAGGTACATAAATCTCCACCTACTGTCTCCTGACAATGGTAACATCCCAGGTACTAAAATTTTGCGTTTGGAATCATTGAAACACTCCATGGGACGCAGGGCCAATAAAAACTATCGTGTTACAAGCTATGGGAAGGGGAATATCTTTTGTAATTGTTTCATATTGATTCTTGTAAAAATGTACACAACGCCCTTCTCTCCCCCCCCCCCCCCCTTGAACGGAAGTAGCTACCCCCAATCGTTGCGACCCATCAGAATGCCCCCAGACATCTTGAAAACGCCCCCGTTGAGAAACACTGGGCTAAAACACTAAGCTCTGGTTCAGGGCTTTCTTAAGGACTCGTCACGTGATGCACAGAGCCACTTTTCAGCTCCCCTCGACTGTCGTGTACCCATGTTTGAATCTTCACGCTAGCAGCCAACCAGGTAACAGACGGAGTTAAGTATGGGGTCAAATGATTCTTCCAATCTTAGTGTGCAGAGCTGGGTTTTCCTTAAATTTCACCACATAGGGAATCGTGATACTCTGTTGCGGATATCGATCCCCGAGTGTTGCCAGGCAACTCGAAGGTTGCCTGTTTCCAAGTTGCGTCGCGTAGAGGTTCTTTCTTGGATCAAGCCCTAATTTTGGCAACTCATGGGTAGCGAGCGTTGATAATCACTAACACGCGAAAATAACCACATGTGTCCTTTAGCTAGCCCAGTCCGGATGTCCTGCTTTTAAGTGGCAGTATATATATATACACACACATACACCCATATATATAACACTGCTTCATGGGACGGCAAATGAGCTGTTTGCGTGGGCGCCAAATACCCTAGAGCATGCCCTGCGCGTACTCATGCATGACCAGGACAGTAGATCCACACAAGGTCCTGAAGGTTTGGTGCCTCTGTATGTTCTCCATTGCCCAGCATAACTAACAGTTAGTTACTTATTATATCACCAGTTTAAGTATTTGTTTTAATTCGTTAATAATAAAGTAAAAATAGTTTATACAGTACACTTTTACCATGTATTAGTGTCGAACATTTATGTAATTTTCATTTACTTGTTATTCAAGACAGAACATGTAATAAACGTTTGTCTTCGTTCGTTTTTTCTATCTGTATTATGATAATCTACTCATCTGTTATTCTGCCTGATTGCTTGGTGATGGGTACTTCGACTGCCAGTCTGCTTGGTGATGGGTACACTCAAACTCAATGCTTAACTCGTCTGCAGCGCCACTATTATTCCCCCTTCCCCTGTTTCATAATTAATATGCCGGTTCTTTTGTGATGAAGGCACTTCTTCACACAAGTGACATTCCTCATTTTTTAGAAACCTACGCTAGTGGCACTGCTATTTTTTTATGCGCACATTAACTTTTAAGTTTTCCAGCACATTATTTTATTTATACTCACGCGTTGTCGAAGTCAGACATGGCCCACTTCCATTACCTTTTATTCAGTGTGTGCTGTTTGAACTTTTAAATTAGCATATCGGAACCAAGTCCATTTTTTTTCTTCAGATTTTTATTTTGATTAGTTTCACCCGATGTTCTGATTTCTTATCGGTTACTTGGTGTTCCATATTTCTGCATTCTTGTTTGCAAACATTTGTTGTTTGGTTTGAGTTGCTGACCTTCACCTTTTATGTTCATTCACGGAAAAGCACAATGACTTACGGCCCTGTACTCTTTAAAACAGTGTCTCTATTCACTGCGAAGTTAAAATAAGATTTGAACTATACCCCCAAAACAGCAGCGGTCAGAAGTAAATACGTATTTGTTTATTGTCTCTGTGCTTGCTAGTTTTGTGTTAGTGTTTTTTGTAATTGCTTCAATCCTGCTATTTCCCCTCGTGTATGGGCTGTTAAATATGGTGGACCTGCACTGTTGGTGTCGGCCCCTGGCATTACAGATGCGTGCAGCTTCTTACACTACTGCGACAGTCCCAGTAAACCACAATTGTCAACACGCGCTTGATACTACATACATTAGACATCCCTGTACACTTGGACTGTCAGCAGGCTTCTAGCGCTGCATATCCTAATAACTCTCTTACACTATAGATATCAACTATTCTTTTGCTCTACAAATGACAGCAATTCCTTTACACCACAGTTGACAGCAACTCATTTACACTACAGTTGACAGCAACTCCTTTACACTATACAGTTGACATAAATTCCTTTACATTACAGATGACAGCAACTCCTTTACAGATATCAGAAATTCCTTTACATTGCAGATAGATCAGCAGCTCCTTTACACCACATATATCAGCAACTCCCTTACACTGTAGATATCAACAATTCCTTTACACTACAGATATGTCAGCAACTCCCTTACACTACAGATATATCAGCATCTCCCTTACACTACAGATATATCAGCACCTCCCTTACACTACAGATATATCAGCATCTCCCTTACACTACAGATGTATATCGCCAGCCCCCTTACACTACAGATGTATATCGCCAGCCCCCTTACACTACAGATATATCAGCATCTCCCTTACACTACAGATATATCAGCATCTCCCTTACACTACAGCAATATCAGCATCTCTCTTACAATCCAAATGTATCAGCATCTCCCTTACACTACAGATATATCAGCAACTCCCTAACACTACAGAGATATCAGCAACTCCCGTACACTACAGATATATCAGCAACTCCCTTACACTACAGATATCAGCAACTCCCTTACACTATATATATATTTGCAACGGCTTTACACTACAGATATATCAGCAACTCCCTTACACAACAGATATATCAGCAACTCCCTTACACTACAGATATATCATCAACTCAATTACACTACAGCAGAGGCGTGACTAGGGTTGGTGTCACCCGGTGCGGTAACTCATGGTGTCACCCACATGGACTTCCTCCCGTACCAGACCATACAGAATCGTTAGTAATGTTTTTTTGTACTAATGTTACTCGTAAATGCATTTAAAAATATACTCATGAAATGAAGTGATTCGAAGCGTCATTGTAATTGGGTAATAATTACAGCTCTGACTATAGAGTTTTAGCCTTGTAGGTATATTGATACAGTACATGTAAGCTGGGCTCACGAAAAATGTTTTTGTGGTTATAACTAACTCCAGGGATATTTTTATAAAAAATAATACATTTCTGCTGAAACACTGCACACACATTTTATAGACAGTCATTTTGGTGTCATCCCGTCAGCTGATCACCCCCTCTGATGGTGTCACCCGGGTGCGGTCCACACCCCCCCCCCCCCAGTGACGCCTCTGCACTACAGATATATCAGCAACTCCCTTACACTACAGATGTATCAGCAACCCCCTTACAATGCACATATGTCAGCAACTCCTTTACACTACAGATGACAGAAACTCCTTTACACTACAGATATCAGCAACCCCCTTTACACTCCATATGTCAGCAGCCCATTCCACTAATAAGATCCTCACCCCCTAACATTACACATGGTAACATTGCTTTACAGTGCAAGTGATGTTTATTAAGCTTGATGGTGCCAACATAAGATAGTAGAAAAAGAGGCAGAAATAAATTACTGGATTGTGCATGACATTGTATACTTAATTTACTCGTTTAGTAACAACTGTAATTCAATCAAGAAATTAATTATCTGTAGCAGTACTTTTCTAAAGTAGAAGTAATCTGGGTGTGCACAGAAGTGGCTAACATCTCTTGTCAGATAGAGAAGATGCAGACTTCTTCCATTGAAAAAGAGAGTAGAGATAATGAGGGAGATTGCAAACGTATTTTAATATCACCATCATCATCTTTGATGTTTTCTAATCAAGGAGCTTGAGGCATGCAAGCGACACCTTCCTCCTCCTCTAGGACGCATGCGCCAAAACACTTTATGTCTTATTGCAGTGATGGTTTTGGTAGGCATTGTATATGCCGAGTTGCCAACCCAATGCACAACCTAACATTAGTCGTCTGTTACAACATGCTTGAGGGAGAACTAGCGCGGTACCGTCAAGGCCGTATTTAAGATGATTGATTCTCTGGACCAGATCAGACATGCATACCCACCAACAAAAGCCACTCCGTTTTTGCCTTTGTTTTGCGGCGCACAGAAAACGTCACAAAATCGAGTTGCCGTGATGCATTCACTTCGGGTAACAAAAGAAATGCAGAGGTCATCATATTCTATTGATTGCATTATTTGCATTTGTTCAGTAAAGACTTTTTGGTCAAACACCAACATCAGCGAAGAACTGCTTTCCCGGAGCAACCAAGAAGTATTGCGCCATCATAACAGGTGAACGCTGGAATTGGGAGTTCATGTCCTTAGAAGAGATCACGACACTATCACCTGAACTGCTTGCGATGGATCCCAGAGGGAAGGTGAACGAGAGGCCGACCAAAAACAACTTTGAGGAGAACTGTGAAAGCTGAGATGAAAAGCGTGAACCATAGTAGGGGAACAGTGTGAAGGATGACCACGGACTGAGCAAAATGGAGGGAGTATGTTGCTGTACTAGAAGCCACCATACGTCATGGTCGCGGACTACGTTGCCAGTCAGCGGTCAAGAGTCCAAGAAGAAGAGAGAGGAGTGTCTATAGCATCCCTTCATGTCAGAATGTATCATAGTCTTAGTGTGTGACGAGAGATGTCTGTAGCATCCCTTCATATCAGAATGTATCATAGTCTTGGTGTGTGACGAGAGATGTCTGTAGCATCCCTTCATTTCAGAATGTATCATAGTCTTAGTGTGTGACGAGAGATGTCTGTAGCATCCCTTCATGTCAGAATGTGGCTTAGTCTTAGTGTGTGACGAGAGATGTCTGAGTGTCCCTTCATGTCAGAATGTGGCTTAGTCTTAGTGTGTGACGAGAGATGTCTGAGTGTCCCTTCATGTCAGAATGTATCATAGTCTTAGTGTGTGACGAGAGATGTCTGAGTGTCCCTTCATGTCAGAATGTGGCTTAGTCTTAGTGTGCGACGAGAGATGTCTGTAGCATCCCTTCATGTCAGAATGTAGCTTAGTGTGTGACGAGAGATGTCTGTAGCATCCCTTCATGTCAGAATGTATCATAGTCTTAGTGTGTTACGAGAGATGTCTGTAGCATCCCTTCATGTCAGAATGTGGCTTAGTCTTAGTGTGTGACGAGAGATGTCTGAGTGTCCCTTCATGTTAGAAAGTGGCTTAGTCTTAGTGTGTGACGAGAGATGTCTGTAGCATCCCTTCATGTCAGAATGTAGCTTAGTGTGTGACGAGAGATGTCTGTAGCATCCCTTCATGTCAGAATGTATCATAGTCTTAGTGTGTGACGAGAGATGTCTGTAGCATCCCTTCATGTCAGAATGTGGCTTAGTCTTAGTGTGTGACGAGAGATGTCTGAGTGTCCCTTCATGTTAGAATGTGGCTTAGTCATAGTGTGTGACGATAGATGTCTGAGTGTCCCTTCATGTCAGAATGTGGCCTAGTCTTAGTGTGTGACGAGAGATGTCTGTAGCATCCCTTCATGTCAGAATGTAGCTTAGTGTGTGACGAGAGATGTCTGTAGCATCCCTTCATTTCAGAATGTAGCTTAGTTTTAGTGTGTGACGAGAGATGTCCGTAGCATCCCTTTATGTCAGAATATAGCTTAGTCTTAGTGTGTGACGAGGGATGAATGTAGGATCACTTCATGTCAGAATGAGGCTGTAGCCTGCGTGTGTGACGAGAGATGTCTGTAGCATCACTTCATGTCAGAATGTAGCTTAGTCTTACTGTGTGAGGAGAGATGTCTGTAGTATCCTTCCATATCATAATATAGCTGTCGCCTCAGTAGGTGACGAAAGATGTCTGTAGTATCCCTCCACCTCTTTCAAGATTTCTTTCTCCGTGTCAGCGAAGATGAGGCATTAGTCTCCATTCCCTTCTTATACCTGTCTTCCTCCTCTGAGTTGTATGTATGCAATCGCCTCCTATCTCACTGTATTTATCTTACACATGTATGCAGTCTGCCTCGGTCTATATCTGTCTGTCTATGTCTCCCCCCGTTTTTTTCTTTCTTTTTTATGTCTACGTTTATGGGACTGGCAACCTGATGTAAAACAAAGTGCAACAGAAACCACAGCGACAACAGCAGATGAATAAATGGTTTGGTGCTGGCTTCCTAGAACAGGAGAGTTGCAGTGGGGGGCGCCACGAACCAACGAACTTTATTTTCGAAGGGTTAAGAATTGAGATGCTTCATTGAGAGTGACAAGGGAAGTGAAAGATTTCTGTTTCTGACAAGAGATATGTCCGGTCACTCAGATGGGATTGTTAGACAATTTAAAAAAAAAAAAAATTATATTTGAGTCAGTTTTATAAAGAAACAGCAGACTAGACCAGGGGTCCTCAACCGTTTTTTTTACTCATGCCCCCTCCTTTTTTCTGAGCCTTATTTACTAATGTGGCCCACCCTCATAGTCGCTGCTAGCTGGAAAAAGGTACTTTAACATTTTATTGTGGCCCCTGGGGGCTGGCAAATGGCCCAGGCTGAGAACCACTGGACTAGACAATATTACTAGCTTACTTACATACAACGTGTTAAAAATAAACGTTTGTTTTTTCAGTCTGTTTCACTTTGCATGAAATATCCCTACTAGACATAACACTGTCATTTGTTAATATTCACGAAAGGTATCTCTTCGTGACAAGGACCTCTTCTTTAGTATGAAAAAAAAGTATGTGTCGAAAATAGAAATGAGTTAAAAAATAAAGCACAAGAATTTTCATCATAATTGAGGTCCTAAAATTAGAACTCCCTTGTATGTTATTAGAAATGACTTTTTTTTAAAAGTACTTATAACTATCGGCAAAGTTTATTAAATGTAAACTAATTTTAACCTTGCTTCAAAGCACTTTGTACTTTTTGTATTAGTTTCAAGTAAATTGGACTATTTTATTTATGTACAAATGTATGATAGATATTAATAATTTGCTGGAAAAGCTGATAAATTTTAAAGAGATTTTGATGATCTCTGCTGAACATGTTAGTCAAAGTAAAGATATTTCCTCATATTTATGTTTGATTCATGAGAGTCACGTGATCATATGCAGTATATTGACTTGCAGGGCGCAACCGGCGAAGTCCAAGTGCGGACTCAGGGGATATGATTACCTTAGAACCCCTCGATCTGGTTTGGGCCAAATGTCGTGGATATCCTTGGTACCCGGCATTGGTAAGAATATATCATATATTTTTTCTGTCATCTTCCTTTTCTTTCGTTATCTTTAATTTTATAATCTAGTTCTGTGATCGCGAGGCACAATAAGTCCACGTCACTTTGCTTTCAAGCACCAGCCTTCAGAACAAGATTAGAACTATAAACCAGAGGATACACACACACTGATCTTGGTATATCCCTAAAGCCCTTTGCACACGAAAATATGTCTCCGGCTTCTTGCATCATCATTTATACATGCACTCACACACACACATTGCCAAACTTTACAATTTATTTGAAGAGAACGAAAGGTCGTTTGTAAAGTGTTTTTTTTTTAAACCCCCCAAGGCCCGATCTGAAATGCCGCGTGCTTTCCACCGCACCCCGGCTTCAAAACAAAACGCTGTTAAAGTCACTTCTTGCACCAACATTGTGTCATCGCTTTGAGGCATGTCAAAGATCAAAGTTCCACCATGTGCCATCTCCGTTCGAGGGATCAGACCTCCATTATTTCACGCCTCTTTCATTGATGGTAGACTCTGAAGAGCTGTTTTGGCGTCCATCTCTTGCTGTTATCTTCCCACGTAAAAGCCCTGTCATCCTATCGACCGCTTACCTTCAGATTGTCCTCCTGTTATTGCTTTCAAAAAAGTGCAGCGTTGTTTTGTATGTCCAGCGTATTCTGTTTGTCTCAATCTGATTTGTGTCAGGAATGCTCTTGTTGACTTTTCCATTTTTTTTTCTACGATCTCTTTTTTCATCAGTATCCATGAACAAGCACCGTATTCTTCTGTATGTAAGTGTCTGTCGACACGTACAGTACAAGAGAATGTATGCAACTCACTAGGACTCCAATCTTTCAGTTGTTAGTCGTGCTGTTTTTTTTTTTGTTGTTTTTGTTTTGGGCCACTCCACTTCTCTTCAGTTACACAGCTGGCATTGTCTGTTATTGTGTGTCTTACATAACGAGAAACATGTCATTTATACCATTATCTTACCATTTATTTCTGTGTTGGTTAACATTTATTTTTTTTCACGTCGGATTCAAAGTGTTAATGGAACCAGTTTTATTATATGGAAGTAAGTCCTCGACATTGACCAAGCAAATGTAGGAAATCATTGCAGGCCGCGGAGATGTAGTGTCGCAGAAGAGCGTTAAGAACTTCGTGGATAACTAATATAACTAAGATGAATGCTTGAGAAGAACCTATCAAGAAAGAAATGTAATCACGAAGATAAGGGGTACACAATACACAGTTCTTGAACCTCTGATAAGAAGAGGACCACTCGAAATATCGTCACCGCAGGAAAAAAAAATAGAGAGAAAGAGACGCAGAGAGCGAATATGTAATTGGTATATTGACACTATAGCATAGGAAGAGATCAGGGCAGGGAGAGTTTAAGAATTCACCGTGATCCCCGAGATATTGCACCTGACTTGACTTGAAGGTCAAACAAAAAGAGCGCTACATTTGGGAAAGAAATGTCTGGTGATTGACAGTGTGTCGAATTGCATTATTAAGGCGGGAGACAGAAAATAGTGCGCCGAAGTGCACCGTCAAGGCAAGAAACAGAAAATAGTGCGCCGAAGTGCACCGTCAAGGCAAGAGACAGAAAATAGTGCGCCGAAGTGCACCGTCAAGGCAAGAGACAGAAAATAATGTGCCGAAGTGCACCGTCAAGGCAAGAGACAGAAAATAGTGCGCCGAAGTGCACCGTCAAGGCAAGAGATAGAAAATAATGCGCCGAAGTGCACCGTCAAGGCAAGAGACAGAAAATAGTGCGCCGAAGTGCACCGTCAAGGCAAGAGACAGAAAATAGTGCGCCGAAGTGCACCGTCAAGGCAAGAAACAGAAAATAGTGCACCGAAGTGCACCGTCAAGGCAAGAGACAAAAAATTGTGCGCCGAAGTGCACCGTCAAGGAAAGAGACAGAAAATAATGCGCCGAAGTGCACCGTCAAGGCAAGAAACAGAAAATAATGCGCCGAAGTGCATTAACAAGGCAGCTCCTCTTCTCCTCTTCTAGGATCCATAGCCCCTGACTGACAAAGCAGCCAGTGGCCATCACGCCTAGTGGCGTCTTGTAACAAACTGTCCCCATTTTGCTTGGTCTTAACAAAGCAAGAGACAGAAAATATTGCGTCAAAGTGCACCATCGCGGCAGAAAGTGTGGAGGATCCATTAACAGCCATACATCGATATGAATACATCATGTGACCTGATATATGTGTCAGCTGTATTAGAAGATAGCACATATATTTCCAGTCTGCCAGTGTATTTTTGAGGAAGCCTCGTAAATCACGTGATAACTATTATGCAATAAATTTAGTACTCACTATGTTGCCGTAGTTTGGACGTGAGGATGGCTTTGTTAAATCAAAAGTTCATATTTGTAAATGTTCATACATTTTGTTTCTGATAATTGTCTAAAGTGGGTCAGTTGATTAAATGATCTTAATCATAGGTCCCAAAGCTGTGTGTCGCGAGATTTCCATTTCTCCTTTTACGAAAACGCAAAAAATAAATTGAATAATTTTTTGTTGTTGCGAAAACGCGAATGTTTGGTGAAGTTTCTGGCCATTGAGAAACGTTTGGCACTCAAACTTTTTACGACCACGACCCGAATTTCACACTTGCTGAAGCTGGCGACCTTTGCAATGACTATAAGAATTCAGTCAAAGACATGCTGCTTAAAACTTCGAGAAAGGGATACTTAACTCATTAACTACCGCAAGCCGCTGTCAGCGGCTCACAACATAATCACATTTGGACCGCAAGCCGCTCAGGGCGCCAATCTAATTTTAGTAATAAAACGAATGAAAAATGTACTGAAACACTCTTTCATCTGGTTCGAGATTTTAATTTGCCACTGGAAAACCAATTCCCAAAGCATGGTTGTTGTAGAACACTGAAAAATTAATATTATGTTCATATTTTTCAGCGTTTTGGGTTAGTTACCAAATCGTGTAAAACTGTTTACCGTGGCAACTAGTACTAGGACTACAAAAAATGCGTGTACATCTCGTCTAACGGCTGAATAGGATAGAAACATGTTTCAACAATTGACTGAAAGATCTAGCGACGAGGACAAGAGTGAAAACGGTGTGCACATTGATTGAAATTTTGATAGAGATGGGGCGCAAGCAGTTCTAATTGTGAAAATATTGCATGTCCTCGGCCATCGGAGGGCCGTTAAATAGCAACAACCTCCATTAGAGTTGCAACCAATGTTTATTGTAATAGTACATTCATTTATCTTTGAAATGACGTGTAATTCATACAAATCAGTAAACAATTACGAAAACTACAGCTTACTTTGTGCAAACACCTACAGGATGAAAATGGGAAAAAAATTTAATTCGGCCACAGTGTGTTTTTTAATTCGGTAGTTAATGTGTTAAGAAACGTGACCCATCGGAATGTTTCCCGCGACCCATAGTTTGAGAATCACTGGCGTAGTCTCAACGTTTTACATGGAAGTAACGTGCAAACTGGCATAATAGAAACTGGGTCATAGTTTTTGGTTGATGCACTTTAATTTCGTCCAAGGTCAGTGTTAAACGTGCCGATCTTGTGAAATTTCGCTGCTGGCTGTTGATATGATGTTAGGCCGAATTCGTGATGTCGGTCGGCTGTAACCCGAACATTAAAAGCATAATTTGCTAGCATTGCAAAGAATTAAAATAGCAATTTTGAGACTTGTATTAAAATAGATAAAACGAGTAGCATAGATTAGATCGGTAGAAATTCTAATCTTTAGTGGGTAGGAATGTAGTCTAGGAATGTTCTTTGGAAAATCTGCCTCAGGGTTCTGTCATCCCCATACAGTTTCTCCCTCAAAATGGCTAATGATAGGCCATGCTGTCAGTCTGCTGTTCTTGTGGAGGGCACGTTCTAATGTTTGCTTGTTATCCCCAGGTGGACATTTTTGTCTGCAAACGTTTTTATTACATGAGCAGATTGTATTTGAGTCTTCAGTGGTCGGTTCTCCATCTCAAATTATCACCTTTTTTTTTAAATTGATGATGAAAATATCCCGTTCAACCTCAAATGGGTTATGATTAGGATATATAGTGGCCTCATGTCCAGATAATATGTTCAGTTGCTGATGTGTGAAAGTGGCATCATAATCTCATGTACTGTTATTGTAAATACAACATATATAAATGACCAAATTGTTGAGTGTTAGTGTATGTTTGTCTGTTTAGTACCCTAAAATGATATTCAAATCATGGTGTAACACAGCAGCAAATAATTTAAACCAACCACAAAAAAGTTTGATATTTAACTTTCATTAGTCATAAGTAATATGTTTTATGAGAACCTCACTAGACCATCACTTTCTCTGCCATATCCCCACCAATCACTTTATATTAATCTTTGCTATTGTAGATACTGTTTGACTCTGTTATAGTTTCCTAGGTTATACCTAGTTGTGAAATAACAAAATTATCACCTGATATCTTTGTGGCAAGTAGTAGTTTGCTTATACAGTTGACATTTAAAAATCCGGCAACCTCCGGACCTGAGGAGTGCCGGATTGTTGAAAATGCCGGATTTTTCATGGTTATATATGCTGTATATATGTTTACATTTTACACCACTTCTTTTATTTATGGATTTGCTAAATCCATAATGGGGCTATACAGCAGCAAATAAATGAGAAGGAATGAGCAGGAATGCCTGTTAACACGTGCAAGCAAGACCCAACAGCTGCATCAAAACATAAACGGCTCCAGAAAACAGTGGCGCGCCAACGCGGTAAATTAAAAAAAGCGCTCCAAAATCCATGCCGGAAATCTGAAGGAACTGGATTATCGATGGCCGGATTTTTGAATGTCAACTGTATCCGAATCCAGGTGTTCTCTATGCAATGTTTCTTTGAAGCAGAATCTGATCATTGCTATTATCTCTTCATATTTTGTCATATCCTCAGTTTGTACTTTACTTCCTTCTCATTCTTTGGCAAGTCTGTCTGCTTATTTTCATATATCCTGGTAATGAGCAGGAATCCACTGTTCTTTCACTTTGTTGAGTCTATAGCTCGTTTCCATTAGTGGTTCTGGTGGTATGTCTAATCTAATTCATTTCTTAATGGTTCTAAAGGGCAATTATGACCTTACCATTTCTACCTTCTCATTTTATTCCATAGGTTATGTCTGTTGTTTCTAGCAAATTTCCTAATGTTGTTCACTGTTGCCCATTTCTGAACAGTTTGATTGTTATACATTTCATGTTGTTTACTGAACCCCACTGATGAAAGTTATTAATTAAGTTCTCTTAAAGACACTGTAATCTCATGATCTGTCACACATATTATATAGATCTTCTTCTTCTTCCTCGTTCGTCCTGAAACGGACATTGGTTGCGTTGTGTCTGTTTACAGCGGAGCTGCGATATCTGCACCTTTCGGCCAACACATCCGACTTCAGCACTGCATTTTTTGGGACTGGGTTTGCCTTCCCTCTTCGATCCCTACTCTCTCAGCCAGACTGCAGTGATGCAGCCTGTTTCCAGGACCACCACGTGGAGGTGGATTAGGGTCTCGGTCAGCTCTGGTTCGCTGACCCTGATGCAAGCAGTCAAGCGATGGGTCGCTGACTGCATTCTCTATTGCTGCGTCTTTGGGTCCCTCTATATAGATCAGAAACCCATAGTTTTAATCTGATTCATAAACCCCTAGTTGTAACCTCATTCATAAACCCCATAATTGTAATCTCATGATCTCTCACACATATTATACAGATCATAAATCCAAAGATGCCAAAGACAGGCTACTTTCACAACGGTGTTCCCATTCCTGTTCCACCTGACGAGGTCCTGGAGCTGCAGAACAAATACTCAGAGTCTGTATATCTTGTTCTGTTTTTTGACACAAAGAGAACATGGTAAGTTTTTTGGGTAGATTTCAGAATAGGGTCACTTATTTCACTACCCAGCCATAGAAATTAAAAATAAAGGCTCTAGCCTAAGGATAGAAGTAATGGTCATGTCAGAGAATAGGATTTTTCCAGACTGCACCATCAAAAATAAATTGGACAGTGTTTGGAAGGTGTAATCTCTGAGGGAAGAGCAGAAAACCCCAAGTGAATTGAAAAGTATTTTGTGCTAACAAAATTTTTCAATGAAAATAGAAGGAAAGTTCTCCAGTGTTATGTACAGCCAATCCTGTTATATAGAAGCAAGTTATGGACACTCAGTAAATGAAAATCCCTGGAGGTCGGTGAGATTGGCTTTTACAGAGGAATGTTCAGAACTAAAAAAGAGTATAGAGAACGTCCTGTTAGAAGCCAGTCAAGGCCATACTCATATTGGAATGAGGTAGCTCACTTTCTTTGGGCAGGCTATAAGATGAGGAAGGCTGGAATGTAATGTGACAACAGGAAAGATTGAAGGGGGAAAAAAAGGAGATAAAGGATGAGAAAGAGAGAAGATACCAGACAGTTTAACATCATGGCATGGTCAGAAGTCAGCAACAGAGTTGATAAACAGTACTGGAGTTGTGGAGGGACATGATCTCCTACACCACCAGCCATAGTACATGCAGGAAGAGAAGAAGAACCTTCCAGCTTTAATGTAATCTACTTATGCATTTAAATCATATTGTCAGGAATCACAAGAGAGGAAAATAACATCCTGTCAGATGAGATGCTTAAGAAAAACCAATTAAGTTACCAGGAGAGACAGAATGAGAAGTGATGACTCCAGAAATGTCATAGGAACTACATCTTTCATCAAGTATAAAGAGAGACAGAAAATAAATTTTGTGGTTTGGTCATCTGATGAGAATAGAGCCTGATAAACTACCAACATGCCAACAACAGTTGAAGATCTGGTTTTAGGGCACGGCACAGACCAAGTGACAGACTGATAGACAGCGTCACGGAAATCCTACAACGTTATGGGCACACCACAGCCAGAGCAACACACTTGGCTCAATAGTGCACAGCTTCCCCCCTACACTTCATGGCAAGAGTGGATTCAGTTTAAATACACAAGCAGAGTAAATTAAAATAAACTGTTTTGTGGCTTGCCCCAGCCTCATGTATAAAATGACTCAGAATCCCTACCTTTGATGCAGAACCAAAGAGCCTTGTGAACTTATCAATAGATGCAAGCTGGAGAAACAAAGGTTACATAGTTTGTAATGTTTGTTTGCTGTTTCTTTTGAGGATGTCTATTACTTCCTTTTTGTGCTCTATATTGATCATGGAACTACCACTACAGTTGTCTTCCTTGCAGGAAGCCAGCATCAGAGCTGTTGTAGCCGTGGTTTCTTTAGCAGTTTGTTCTATATGATGAGGTCTCCAGCCTCACGCGCATTGTTATATTAAGTTGCCTGTAGCAGTTTGTTCTATATGATGAGGTTTCCAGCCTCATGCACATCATTGTATTAAGTTGTCTGTAGCAGTTTGTTCTATATGATGAGGTCTCCAGCCTCACGCGCATTGTTATATTAAGTTGCCTGTAGCAGTTTGTTCTATATGATGAGGTCTCCAGCCTCATGCACATCATTGTATTAAGTTGCCTGTAGCAGTTTGTTCTATATGATGAGGTCTCCAGCCTCACGCGCATTGTTATATTAAGTTGCCTGTAGCAGTTTGTTCTATATGATGAGGTTTCCAGCCTCATGCACATCATTGTATTAAGTTGCCTGTAGCAGTTTGTTCTAATGAAGAGGTTTCCAGCCTCGTGCACATCATTGTATTAAGTTGCCTGTAGCAGTTTTTTCTAAATGAAGAGGTTTCTTGCCTCATGCACATCATTGTATTAAGTTGCCTGTAGCAGTTTGCTCTAAATGAAGAGGTTTCTTGCCTCATGCACATCATTGTATTAAGTTTCCTGTAGCAGTTTGTTCTAAATGATGAGGTTTCCAGCCTCACGCGCATTGTTATATTAAGTTGCCTGTAGCAGTTTGTTCTAAATGATGAGGTTTCCAGCCTCACGCGCATTGTTATATTAAGTTGCCTGTAGCAGTTTGTTCTATATGATGAGGTTTCCAGCCTCATGGGCATCGTTATATTAAGTTGCCTGTAGCAGTTTGTTCTAAATGATGAGGTTTCCAGCCTCATGCACATCGTTGTATTAAGTTGCCTGTAGCAGTTTGTTCTAATGAAGAGGTTTCCAGCCTCATGCACATCGTTGTATTAAGTTGCCTGTAGCAGTTTGTTATGTATGATGAGGTTTCCAGCCTCATGCACATCGTTATATTAAGTTGCCTGTAGCAGTTTGTTATAAATGAAGAGGTTTCCAGCCTCATGCACATCGTTATATTAAGTTGCCTGTAGCAGTTTGTTCTAAATGATGAGGTTTCCAGCCTCATGCACATCGTTGTATTAATTTGCCTCTTACAAGACACCAGAGGAAGCAGTAAGACAGCTTTGTCCTTGTCCCCTCAGAGACATCGTCACCTTAAGATTGCTTTATTCCATTGCCACTTCAGCTTGTTTTGAGAAAAACGCGTCACAATTCGTGGGTTACTAGTTATGAAGAATGATATATCACATTAAAATGAAGTTTTTCATGACGATCCAAAATGTTAACTTAAAGATATTATTTACGATGATAGATTAAACTATGTTATGTCAATTTATGACTAGGTCAATTTTGACAAAAAGTGGAGATAGAATAAAGCAGTACTAAAGCAACGACATCCCAAGAACTGCATAGGGTTCTTCATATAAAATAGGTATCTACTGTCCTAGGTGAAATAACTCTTTGAAGACCTCTTGACTGGGTGAACATTTGCTGACATTTTGTGTTTGTTTTTCAGGCAGTGGCTACCTCGTAGCAAGCTGGAGCCACTGGGTGTGAACTCTGACCTTGACAAGTCTAAACTGATGGAAAACAAGAAACCAAATGTCCGTAATGCAGTCAAGAAAGCTTATGAGAAAGCTATTGTTCACAGGTGTCGTGTCAGAGGGGATCCGAATCCGCTGTCAGATGATTCGAGTTCTGACAACAACCCATAGAATGTGTTGGAGCATTTCAAATCCTGGGTAAAAGCTGCAGTGTGACAAACCTGACAGTTCCTTGTGTAATTAAAGAAAGTTGAACAAAGTCGGATGTGTTTGTATTCTCTTAAACTGATGCACAGGTGAAGCATGATGGGACAGATAAGTGTTTAGGTGCGTCACTGTACACATTTGGAAGAAACATAAATCTTGTGATACACAAGAAAGTACTGCTCATTTCCAAGAGGGTGTCAAGCATGGGTCAGAGCATCTAAGGTGTTTCCGCTTTATTTTTCGTTTAGGTTTATTTTAACTGAAGAAATAAATGTTTCATGGCCACACAAAACATTATTTTTTGTTCCTTGAGAAATTTATTGCTCAGCTGTTCCTTGCCATTGCTTTCAATTTAAGGCAGATTGCTTGAGCTCTGACTTGAGGCTTCTACTACTTATGTTTCAGATCAGGCCATGAGTCTTGCCTGAGAGGCTTCTTCCAGAGCTGAGCTGGTGGTTTGTTTGTTCCCTGCTTGTACTTCCTCAAACAAATATTAATTTTGATTATCAGGGCTGTTGCCCTAATTTAGCCACCCTAATCTAGAGAACGTATGTTCACTCTTAGTGTTGCCTCTCTCCCAATGACCTGTAAATAAGTGGGTTGAACTTGGCACTTGAGCAGAAGGCCCCCAGCATGGGAAAGATTAGGTATACAAGTCATCTGTCCCAGCATGGGAAAGATTAGGTATACAAGTCATCTGTCCCACCACTGCAAGGTATAAGCTGGACATACTTTTTACACTTGCAGCATTTTAATAAACAGATGCTTAAATTGTACTAGTTTTATTTTCTTATGTAAGTACTTGTTTTTTCTGATACACCTCTCTGTCATTTATTATGTTCTACACCGTGAAAAGTACAATTTCATATTCTGAAATTCCGTTGTTGAGGAGATATTCTGTCTGTGATTGTGACTTGAAGTGTAAAGAGATTTATTCTTGGCATCTGTCATAATAATAGAAGTTTCAAGTTATCATATGGTTTAATCTTCACATCTGTCACAGTACAGAGTTCCCAGTGCCAGTAGTTTAATCTTGGCATTACTCACAACATACATGTGTCAAGTGGATTAAACCTGGCATGTGTCACAACATACATGTTCCAAGTGTCAGGTGGTTTAAGCCTGGCATCATAACACGTTAGAAGTGTCAGCTTGTAACTCTTTAAGATGACCTCACCTCTGTCACTGACAGCATACAGTGTCACTGTCAGGTGAAATGTGTGTGGTTCTCTAACTTGTAAATTATTTGTACATAAGGATACCTGTAGTCAGAACCAAAACAATATTAACTTCACATGTACCCCAACAAAGAGGACTTGTCGTTAACCTGCTTGCAAAACCTCATTACAAGTTACCATTCTTCTGACACAGTCTAACGAGGAGGCACACAAAAAACTGTTACTGTAGTTCAGAATCGACATCATTGCACTCTGGGCAAACCCATGGGTGCTCAAGTCTCCCTCAGCAAATGTTGAAGGGTATGAATTCTGATTGTTCCTATAGCAGGCTGGTTGTAATCATGCTTGATCCATCCTCTCACACATTCATCCCGGCTAGTCATAAGTTTGATACAGAATTCCAGCAGTCAGCTGTGTTAGTTCACCGACAAAAAGCTAAGAGCATCAAGATTAAGTTTTGAGTCAGAGGGAAAGGTTATGCATGATATATTTATATATTGTTTTGTTGTTCTTGGTTTTTTTTTAAAAACAAATAGTGTCTCATTGTGTATACATTGTGTAAAGGGGGCAACATGTTGCCTTGACAACAGTTGTTGTGTATATTTGTTGAGTAACAGATTATTCACTTATTAAACACATTTGTGTGTTTATCAAGCACTTCTGGAAAAGTGTTTAGAACAGTTCATGCTAACGAAGTGTTTATTCTGATAACCTTGTTGTAAGGTGCTTATTATAAGTCTGTGAAATGGTCAACTTTGATGGGTGCTAGCTGAATGTCGGCTTAATGACTGACGAGGCAGCTTGTATGACAGGTGAAATATCTTCGTTGGTATATGACATAATACATGTAACAGATGAGGTAGTCTGTATGATTGTATGAGATAAATATATGTAACAGATGAGGTAGTCTGTATGATTGTATGAGATAATACATGGAACAGATGAGGTAGTCTGTATGATTGTATGAGATAATATATGTAACAGATGAGGTAGTCTGTTTTTTTATATGAGATGATATTTGTAAATGATGAGGTATCATGCTTGATATATGAAATAATGTATTTAACTGATGAGATTGTCTGTTTTTTTATATGGGATAATATATGTAATATATGATAGTCTGTGTGGTTATATGAGATAATATATGTAACATAAGCTGTTCTTGTTTGATATATAAGATGATATATGTAACAGATGAGGTATGGTGTTTGATATATGAGATGATATATGTAACATATGAAGTGAAGTGTTCTGTATATAGTATATGTGGCAGATGATGTAAAATACTTGACACATGAGGTAGTGCGAGTGGTAGCTGATAATTGCGTTACAAGTACGGTGGCATAAATGTCACATAGCAAGTGTAGCAGGTACTTCATATTGTTTGGAACAGCATGTTTCTGTGAGAAGAAAAATGAAATGTCTGTACTGGCTTCTTAATGTTGATTACTTGTTTTCTTTCGAGGTATTTCACAAAGTCTTTGCATTGTCATTAAATTAAGTTGTTTTTTTTAAATAGTGCTGGCAAATTCATCATAAAAACAAGCTGCTACTGGAGCCATCATTGCAAGCCATCACATTAAGTGTTGTAGAGTAGGCTTCCTGGTAGGGGACTAAGTGCAGAGATGGCATCATGTTCTTATGAGGAGCAAAATAAAAAAAAAGAGGAAATGAAAGGAGATAAAAGTTGACATGAGCTGTAGAAGATTTGAGTGGTTAGATGATCAGAGTTTGACATTGCCAACAAAGTGTATCCACCATCATTTGATTTCAGGATTTCAGTAAAGAGATTGTGTAAGCTATTTATGAATCTTGACTTTATCTGGATGGTAACAACATAAAATCTATGTATATATTCTGTGTGAAATAGATGGATTGAAATAGTACAACCAGGGAAGACCATTTTGGATCTGATGACCCAAATTTTTTTTTTGCCAATGGAACATGAGATAAGGAAAAGATGTTGGCAATGAAAAGGACTTACCGTACATTGAGGAAATCTATTGATAGCATTACAAGGCAGTCCTTGTTCCAGTATCTCCAGAGTAAGACAGGTAGATAGAGACCAATAACACATGGGGAGGAGAGCTGGAGACAGGCATGAAGAAGACAGTGAAGAAGACCTTGACCTGATGGCACAGGTCAGGACGACTTGTCATGGATTTTGTTGACAGCCTATTGTCCTTGGGGGTGCTGAAGTGTAATAAAATATTGAGTATATTTAGACAGCAGATTTGGTAAGATATCCATGTATGACATATTCTGTCACAGCAGTGCTTTCGATGTGGATTGATTGTCATGATCTAGCAAAGTGTGTCAAGAACCTTTACCAGGTTACGGTAATAAGATATGTAGGTCACCCACCTGAATGTTCTTGACAGTATTGGCAGCTAACAGAATGCTCTTGAAAATGTAGATTCTTCTTCTCTTCTTTGGTCCTTGGCCGATGACTGACAAAGCAGTCACTGACTATCACACCCGGTGGCTTCTTGTAGGGCAGCATTAAACTGTCTCCACTTTGCTTGGTCGACAGCCAGCCTTTATGTGGTGCCATAGCTCTGGTTCATGCTTGGCATCTTTGCCGCCACAGTTCTCCGCCAAGAGACTCCTTCAGGAGTCCATAGAATGGCAGTTATGGGGATGGTGTCCGGGTCTCTTCTGAGGATGTAGCCAACCCAATTCCAGCGTCTGCCCGCTATGATGGTGCACACATCTTCTTGGTGGCTCAGAGTTAGCAGTTCTTGGTTGGTGATGGTGTTCGGCCAGAAAACTCAAAGAATTTTCCATAGGTTGTGTGGAAGGAGGAAAATTTGGACATTTCATTTTCTGTTACTCTCTAGTATTCTGCACTGTACAAAAGTACAGAAATTGCTCAGCTCTCGTATATTTTTTAATAAAATGTAGGTCAACTGACTAAATTCTCTTGAGCATAATATGAGTCAACTCATTAAATTCTCATGATAATATAGGTAAAACGACTGAATGCTCTTGAGAATATATGTCAAATGACTGAATACTTTTGAGAGTATATGTCAACTAATTGAATGTTCTTGAGAACATAGGTCAACTAATTGAATGTTCTTAACAATATAGGTTAACTAACATTACTCTTGAGAATGTAGGTCAGCTAACTGAATGTTCATTACAAGTTGGAAAAATAAGTTCCCAGTGAAAAATAATGTTTAAAAAATATATATATATAGTTTGTATTTCTTTGAAGACATGAGAACTTGACAGTCTTGGTCTCCCAGAGCTATGTGCTCTTTGAAGACATGAGAACTTGACAGTCTTGGTCTCCCAGAGCTATGTGCTTTCTGTGTGAACTTATAACTTTGTTTTATAATTTTGTACTTTACAACTTTTAATTTTGTTTATTATAAACTGTGACATTTTCTATGTAAGACAATTTAATGTCATACATTTAATTTAACAAACTAATATTTTTAGTAGGCTTATTTTGAATGATATTTTTTATTAAGTTTTCATCTTGATGTTTATTTGTTTATTTTAAAATTTATTTCCACTGCACGAAAGAAATGAAAAATTAACATTTACACGGCAGTGCTTGCATAAGTGGTTCATTGTCATGGAATTGCCTCCCTTGCTTTGCAGTAGTGGTCCAACAGTAGCCAAAACAAGAGTATCTTCTCTGGGTCTTCAGAGGTGTCTACCTTCGCACAAGATTACTCTTGGTAGTTGTAGATAGAAGGATAATGATGCTTCTATCTCAAGGGAGTTTTCATGAGATATTTTCAGAAGTCAAGAACAATGCTGCTTAGGGCCAAGCACTATTAACATATCTGATCTGTCATTTTTTGTGAAGAAAGGGTTATGCAATGATTTATTTCAGCTCGTTCAAGCCCCCACCCTGATTTATTCTGTGGAATTCTTCTTATTCTGATATAGCTCTGATTAAAGTGTATTAAGCAAATTGACTGAGACAAACATGCAGTACATTCAAAATGGTCAAATCGACGTTAAATTTGTATATTTACAAATAACAAATTTAATAATCACTTAGGTTTTAACAGGGTTTAAAAAAAATGAATGATTATTTATCAGAAAATTATTATCACTGTGTTAATGGTAGTTTGTAAAGGAGGTCACTTGGCAGCATTTGTATGTTACTTAGCTGTCAGTGATGGTTCAGCTCCTTCTGATGTTTTGGTTCTTGGTAGACTGGATCACTGATTCCGCTCGTCACTGGTCAAAGTTGTAGGGTGCAGCACATTCCCAGAAGTGTCAGGGAGTGTCTACAAAGTTGGTCCCTCGTCTTTAAGCCCCATCTGATGATGGTATCTAGCTTCAACTTCAGGCCACTTGTACCCTTCTTGTTCCAGAGATAGTACCCTCAACTGGTACCACCAACTAGTTTGATAAAAGAAGAGAAACGAATACCCTTTGAGTATTGAGTTTCCTGACACATACTTATGTGTCCCCATCTTCCTATTCCACCATCCCATCTACTTCAGACTTTACCCTCGATGAGAATTAAGCTTAATCCCTCGAGAGAAAACTTTCTTTACGTTTAAACTGAATAGCTTAATATTTACTTTACATTCAAATGAAATGGTTAATAGTATAGATAGAGTATGTTTACATTTACATCTATACTGGTTAAAAAATGTTCACAACAATATTGATTGAATATGTTTTCAGTTACATCTACACTGGTTGAAAAATGTTCACAATATAGAATGAATCTGTTTTCATTTACATCTGCGCTGGTTGAAAACTTTCATTATTTTTTAAAGTGAATATGTTTACATAGACATTTACACTGGTTTGTAAAGGTAAGTATTATAATTAGAATGTATATCATTTCTTTCATCATTCCCTCCCTGCTCCATATAGAACTTGCGACTACCTATGCTTTTAGTTCTCTGTAAGAAACTAGCAATAAAGCAGTCACCAGGCATTGCAGTGGTGGTTCATGAAATCATCATTCTATATGCTGAGGTTCTCAGCCTCAAATGACGTGGACATCCACTAACAATTTTCACATATTAATATTCACATGGCAATTTATACAGATTAGTTCACATTTTAGTAATGTAAAATGTACAACTTATGCCAATCTTGGCTCACAGACTGTTTGCTCAGAGAAGTAGGTTAAGGCACTAGCAGATGCCTTTTACACATGTTCTTAGGGGTCGTTACTTTAACAATAAGTACCCACACCGTGTTCCAAATTCCTCAGATTCCGGTTTTCCTTGTTAAAATTGTAGA
Organism: Oreohelix idahoensis; assembly: GCA_024509875.1. NCBI lineage: Eukaryota > Metazoa > Mollusca > Gastropoda > Stylommatophora > Oreohelicidae > Oreohelix > Oreohelix idahoensis. The sequence continues at coordinate 140,646 of JAMPIV010021294.1, read as the reverse complement.
TTTTTTTTTGTTTTTCCTGAGCTCTTAACTCTTAGTATCCGGCAAGCCCCGTGAAGTGGCGCGGGTTTAGTACCAATTTTACGGCTCGCCAGTTCAAGTGGCGCGCGACGGTAACGATAGCTAAACTAGCGCGTAAAAACGCGGTTTTAGCTCCCGTATAGTAAGAGTTAAGCCCTCAAAAATTTCTCAAACAATGGTATCGTCCAATTTATGAATCTTGTTTCTAGTCTTAACTCTGTCGTCTTGGCAAGCGATTCTCACAGTGTTCTAATCTGGCCAAAGTGTCAGATTATATGGCCCTTTGCCTCCCCCGCAGTTGTTTGTTACGATTTAGGCAGGGTCCAATCAGGAATTTGGTGGTTCCTCTATTTCGAACCCCCACCAATTGTTTAAAAACTGCTTATTTAGGTGGGGTAATTCAAATTTATTCCGACATGAAACATTATGTGCGTGATGCAAAAGGTCACGTCTCCCATATATGGAAGTGACAAGTCTGTACACTCTTTCGACAATGTGTTTCAGATGTAACATCTTACTTTCCTCTAAAGCAATGTCTCTGAAACAGGTGAACAGGAAATGATGATGTCATTCATGTCTGTCCAAAATGTGTCGCACAGACAAGTAATCTCGTTATCCATCACTTGCGCACACAAAATCTGTCTGCGGGTGAGTAATTTTATCGCCAGGCACGGCTTGAGCAAACAAAACTATGCGAAACTGACCAGGTCCATCTGGGTTTTACCTGCGCTAATCTTAGCTTATGAATTATCGCAAAAAAAAAGTGTCATATGGCTGTAAATACCAAATATCTGTTTGATAAGAGATAAGTACATGTGTTGATCCCATGGAAATTCCCGGTAATCAGCACGTACAACAAATGTAACTGAATACTGCCATAGTGAAGAAGGGATCGACCCGAAATTATATGATATTCATTAAACATTTCTATAATAAATGTACACCGACTATTATGACCAAACTATAATGGAATGTGCCCATGTTTTAATTCAGAATTTAATTTGTTTCATTTATCGACAGTTTTACAAGTTTTTGTTTTCTTCTGTTAATGTCTTTGAGAATGTTTGCCTAATTAATTTTGTTGTACTTTATTGTAACCCGTGGCTTTCCCTGAAATTATATGTTAAATGGCAAGTTTGAAACTACATTTTCATAAATTGTTTCTATTCTTGTTGTTCATAAACTTTCTTATGTGTTCTAGTTCATGAATTGTTTATAATTTTGTTTTTCATGAACTGAACATTTGTGGTATTTCATGACTTGCTTTCAGTTGTTCTGTTTCATGAATTGTTTCATTTGTGTTTTGTGAATTCTTTCTGCTGTTGTTTCATGTTGGATTCTCATGAATTGTTCCTGGTGTGATGCTCATGATTCGTTTAACTTGCTCATTTTAATGAATTGTTTGAGTTGTCCAGGCTCATGAAATGTGTCTTCATGTCCTGCAGATAATTATTATCAGCGTGAGAACAGTGGATGAAATCTTGTATGACACTGTTTTAATCTATTAAATTTCATTCATTTTTTTTAACACTGTTATTGCCGTGAAGTGTAGTGGGGAGCTTAAGTTTGTGTTCTTGATCCAAGTGTGTCACACTGGCTACTGTGAGTCCATGTTGTTGTAGGATGTCAGTGATGTTGTCTGTCCTTCATCCTCATGGTCATCCTCGTTGCCCTGAAACATGATCTTCTACTCAAGTAGACCCATAGTGTTCATTTATCGGGCTCCGTTCTCACAAGAGAACCAACCACTTAATTTTCTGTCTCTCAATACACGTGATGCAGGATGTAGTTGCTGCTGTCTTTTTGTCGTAATTTCTCATTCTGTCTCTCCTGCTGACATTAATGGCTTTGTGATACTATTCCGTATATTTAATTTCATATGCCATTGATACAGGCTAGTACCCGTAATGATATTGATTGATGTCAAAAATGTGTTTCTAACTGGGACTTAAACAATCACTTACTTATTTACTTACTCATTCCTATTCTATCGTGAGGTGTAGAGCTTTGGAAAAGAGAGCGCCATACTATCCCATCGGCTGTCTTCCTCCTGGCCTGGTTCCATTCTAGTCCTCTGCCCTTCAGAGATTGTTTAATGTTGTCCTCCCAGCGGACTCTGGGTCGTCCTGGACGTCTTAAACAATCAGTGATGAGCCTTTATATACCCTTAGACATTGGAGATGACCTTTGTCATAGCGTGTGATAGGAAATTCACTTACATTTATTCACTTCACTTTTTGTTCATTGGAGTATAGAGCCACCACTACAGATGACCTGCTTGCGGGCAGTCTGCATTAAAACATGTAGGTGCTCTTGCTGTGTTGGTTTCTGTAGTAGTGTGTTTGACATGTTGAGGTTGCCAGTCAAGTGCACTGGAATCCCCCAAAGTATGAAATAGAGGTAAATCTAAAACAAAAACACACAGAGAAAAGAACTGGAGACAGAAATAAGGACGACATGGACAGACTTTGAACCATCTCCACATCATACACAACCTCAACCATCTCCACATCAGAGTTTGACTGCAGTGGATCTCCAACATCATTTTGTTTCTTGCTTTAATGTTTCACTGTGATAGATTGTTTCCTATCAATCTCTTGATGTTACACTGTGATAGATTGTTTCCTATCAATCTCTTAATGTTACACTCTGATAGATTGTTTCCTATCAATCTCTTAATGTTACACTCTGATAGATTGTTTCCTATCAATCTCTTAATGTTACACTCTGATAGATTGTTTCCTATCAATCTCTTAATGTTACACTGTGATAGATTGTTTCCTATCAATCTGTTGATGTTACACTCTGATAGATTGTTTCCTATCAATCTCTTGATGTTACACTCTGATAGATTGTTTCCTATCAATCTCTTGATGTTATCTTCCCATTTATAGCATTGTCTTCCTGTTGTTGTTTTTTTTGTCTTCAATTGTTTCCTTATTTTATGGTTTTCAAACTGGTATTGTGTCTCGAATATTCTATCTGTCTGATTTTTATCTCATGCATTTAATATCTCTTCATTTCTAGCTTTTCTAGGACGTCTGTATTTGATTTCTTCTCTTTCCAAGGTTCTCAGTTTTTTTCTTCTAATTTCTTCTTTATTTTCTGTGTAAACGCAATATAGAAATATAATATTCCATGTCTAGTGTGCTTTCTAAATGTATTTTGCTTACATAGTGACATAACTGTATTAGGCCTGATGTGGACCATCGCTTCCTTAGGAGGTTCGGTTAGAACCTGTGGCATTATCTACTAGCCAGTAACTCAGAATGAGTTGAGAACTGCCAGTTATTACAGCTATCTCGATTATTTAATAACCACACTAAGAGGTGTCATGTATTGTTCCAGAAATAGGCTTTTTTTAAATGTCTTAATATAATGTGTATTGCTTCTGTTGGTTATGTTTGTTATTATTCAATTTGCTATCTGTAATCAGTACTTGCATTTCTGAAGGGATTGGCTTGACCAAAGGTATATTAAGTCTGAAATTACATTTTCACAGGCGTGAGTTAGGTCTAAAATTTCTTGTTGTCATAGAAGTATGTTAGGTATAAAATTATTTGTTCACAGGTTTATGTTAGGTCTGAAATTAACTTGGTCACAGGCATATGTTAGGTCTGAAATTACTTGTTTTTATAGGATGTGTGTTAGGTCTGAAATTACTTGTTCACAGGTTTATGTTAGGTCTGAAATTACTTGTTCACAGGTGTATGTTAGGTCTGAAATTACATGTTCACAGGTGTATGTTAGGTCTGAAATTACTTGTTCACAGGTTTATGTTAATTTTAGCATTGAGCTTGCAGTATCATAAACTACTGTACACGTAAATAGTTGATGTACCTGATCATGTTAGTTTTATCTTTAATATATTTTAATGCCAGGTTTTTGTCACTTTGTCTCTCTTAGATATTAAATATTGGTGTCTTTAAAATGCAGGTTTATGTATCATCATCATCTCCTTGTTAACCTCTTATGAAGCATTGATCCACCACTGCAAATAACCCCCCTTGAGGAAGCCTGCATAACAGTACATGCTTTTGTAGCGGCGGTTTATGTGGCACTTTGTGTTATGTGATGAGGTTGCTAGCTACCATGCATAACCTCATATTAATGGCCTCAGATGACAAGCCTGAGATAGCAGTAGTGGAAGTCATATTGTGTCTGGTTTCCCTAGTGACCGTAGGGATTGCCTGTTTCAGTAAAGTATTATCACGTGGTCATGTTATTGATTTATATTATTCTGTGGAAGAAGACATCGTAAAAACTTTTTTATTTTTTGTCACGTGCAGACGTGTCAAGTATTTTACTGTAAGGTATGTAATAAAGATGTTTCTTGTAAATATGTATTGACTTTTTTTGTCTTTGTTTATGTATTTGTTTATATATTTTTTCATTATCATGTTTTTGATGTTTGTGTGTGTGGGTGTGTGTACCATCAGCTGAAGTTCTTTCCATGTTTTCCTCATCAGTTTCATTTCTGTCACCAGTTCTCTTCTCTATGTGTTTACACCAGTCTTTCTTTACCTCTCTTTCTCTGGGGGATTCCAGAATAAGGACTGCCTTGTGATACTGTCAACACGTTTCTTCACATTATGTCATATGCATCATCCTTTCATATTTTGCTCCATTGGCACCTGTCTGGTTCTGTTCATCAGTTCCACACAGGTGACCTTGACACACCACTTCAGTGCTTCTATTCTCGGCAGTCACCCATTTATGAAAGTCTATAGCTTCTTGGTTGTTGTTCTCCATGTTTCGCAGCCGTAAAATAGGACTGACTTGACATTTGAGTTTAATACACATAAAGGTAAGTTTCGGGCACTCGCGAGAAATAAAGAAGTATAAAACTAGGCAAAAAAAAAAAAAAAAAACAGAAGTGAGTAGCTACCAGAAACTCGAACCCAGGACGTTTCGAAAGACAGCACCGCCTATCTACAGGAGCGAATAGCGACTATACTCCCTACCAACTAAGCACCACAAATATAGTGCTTCGTCGACAGGGGTCATTAGCGCGATTTCCCCACGAACATGTACCTAGAAACGGTCCAATCTAATTAATGACGTAATCACGTCTGCAAGCACACTATTATACAGTAGAGGCCAGATTATACAAGACAAAGACCTTAATACTGGTCTTTATTTAAAGTAAAGATAGGTTCATCTTTTACTCCACTCGGGTCATGGAACTACTAATGCAGATGACCCTTATGCTGGAAGTCTGTACAAAAGCACTGCCAAGTACTCTTATAGTGGTACTCTCTTGCTCGGCTAATGTGATTCTGACTCTAGCGTTCTTATTTCGTTCTTTCCTACCTTCTTTCTTTTTAAAGTGTTTGCTGCTTTTCTTCGTAACACGCACTTTCCAACCATTTACCATATACCGGTACATGGAACTGTTAGTTATATCAGTACACGTTTTATTGTTGTATTTTTCTTGATTATGTAATTCTAGATTCTTTCTTTCAACAATTATAATGCAGCCATGAGTATGGCCTCCAGCTGGTTTTTTTTTTTTTTTTTTGGCATCCAAAAGTGCAGCGCAGTTAGACCCGTAGCTTCAAAAACTCAATTTCTCGTCTGTTGAAAACAACTCTACATTGGTGTACTACCGTCTGACGTTGTAATACTTGAAAGTAGTCTGTTTGTAGGCCAATGTAAACACGACAGATTAGATGGCACTTTTTTCAGGAACTGCGGTGTAATAATTGCATCACGTGGTTGAACTATAGGAGGTTTAAAAAAAAGGAAAAGTAGTCCCATGGTAGAGAAAATACTGCACTAGGGACGTGAAGTGTTAGAGACTTTTTTGTTTTATTAAGTGGGGGTGACCAGTTCCCTTCCTTGCCGCTTTGGCCTTCCGTAACTCAAGAGCAATCAGGTACCCATTTACACCTGGGTAGACTAGAGCATGACGATACCAGGTTTCGATCCCAGAACTCGATAACTAAGCCGTGAGAGGAAAGCGGGTTAACCGCCTAGCTAAGGATCGGCAACCTAGGAGCTTTTGAGATCTACTTTAGTTATACTGAGTCCTCTATAGATGTACGGTACTATATATATATATTTGTATGTGCGTGTGTGCAATTTTAAGCGGGTGGAGGGGAAGGATGAACCTTACAAAGAAATGATCGAGTTCCAATCTCATACAGTTCACGAATGTATTTTAGTAGGACAGCTCGAGAGTTTTCATTAGGAATGTGGAAAAAGTACATGTGATCCCGGGGACACCGCCATTTTAAAATCCGGCGGGAGAGGTTTAATTCGAATTGTACCTTAGTTTTTAAAAAAAAAAGTCGCCCAAAGATCTATCAACTCATCCACTGGGATATACCGGTAGATCGAGATTGACTGGTTGCCGACCGCTGGCTTAGCCATTTGGGCGATCTAATCATAAGACAGACAACAAATTATGCGTCCTTTTTTTTTTGGTTTAAGTGTGACTTTTACCTTTGTTTGTGGTTTAACTAGTTCTCCCCGCTGTTGCTTATTCTGGAACATGCCAACTTGTGTTTGATGTTTAAAAAAGTTCCACTTTTTATATAAAACAAGGGAGTAGAAACCTGCAGGTTAACACAGAGAAAGTAGCTTACCAGGAGAGGGAAACATGCTGAAAATATTGAGTGCTGAATTGTTGTTAACGAGAATACATGCTAAAGTGGTTGAGAGGTAGACAGACATATCTTCTTCTGCGTTCGTCCTGAAAATGACGTTTGTTATTTTGTGTCGCCGTTTACAGCAAAGCTGCGATATTTGCGCCTTTCGGCCCGACACATCCGATTTCAGCATGTCATTTTTGGGACCGGGTTAGCCTTCCCTCTTCGATCCCTACTCTCTCAGCCAGACTGCAGTGATGCAGCCTGTTTCCAGGACCACCACTTGGAGGTGGTGTTGGGTCTTGGTCAGCTCTGGTTCGCTTACCCTGACGCAAGCAGTCAAGCTATGGGTCGCTGACTGCATTTATCACTGTTGCTGTATCTTCTGTCCCAGACAGACATATAGATAGAGACGAAAAAACTTGACAGAACGAACGAACAAAATTATTTATTCAGGTAAAGAAAAGAGATGTTTAACCGTTTCACATTTCTGCCAGGAATAACAAGCAGATTAATATGATATCATTCAAATATACAACGTTAATACACTATCATTGTATTTGCTATGAAGAGCACAAAACAAATGTCTATGTTAGAGAGAAAATAAACACCTATGCAGGCCACCAAGAACCACTTTTGTCAGTAGTGAAACGTCGAAAGCTCGCCTGGTTTGGGCATATAACTCGTCATGACTCCCTTTCGAAAACGATCCTCCAGGGAACAGTCGAAGGTAAACGGAGAAGAGGAAGGCAAAGAAAATCCTGGGCTGATAACATCAAAGAATGAGCAGGGCACGGTTTTTCCACACTTGTACGCATTGCTGAGGATAGAGAGCAGTGGAGGACCCTGTCTGCTGATGCTTCCACCATGGCACCTCTACGACCCATGACGGGTTACGGGTTGAGATGATGATGCTTCCACCATGGCCCCCCCTACGGCCCATGACGGGTTACGGGTTGAGATGATGATGATGATCATTATCACTTTCATTTGCGCTACTTGCCAGCATGGAGCCACCACGCCAGCTCGTTGACCTGCACCAATCTTGTAGCGGTTATTTCTGTGGCAATTTATGTGTTGGACATGATGAGGTTGCCAACCTCATGTACAACCTCATGTATAACCTCATACACAACCGCATACACAACTTCATGTATAACCTCATACACAACCTCATACACAACCTCATGTATAACCTCATACACAACCTCATACACAACCTCATGTATAACCTCATACACAACCTCATACACAACCTCAGACACAATCTCATGTACAACCTCATGTATAACCTCATACACAACCTCATACACAACCTTATATACAACCTCATGCTAATCGTCTTGTGCCAGAGGGTGTAATAGTCTTATTCTGTGTTTGTCTATTTATTGACCCCCGGGAACTACACGGGGGTAATATATTTCTAGTCATTGGGATCATAGGGATACACAAGCTCCTCTACCACGGCAAAGTGGAGACACGAGAGAGGATAGGTAGGATAGGAGTGTGACATATTGTCACGGGTTGCCTCCCCTTTGCTCTGCAGTAGTGGTCCACCAGTGGCCAAAACTCAAGAGTAAGTAACGTGGGTCTTCAAAGGTGTCTACCTTCGCACAAGATTACTTTTGGCAGAGTTGTAGATAGAAGGATAATGATGCTTCTACCTCAAGGGCGTATTCATAAGATATTACAGATGTCAAGAACAATGCTGCATGCGGCGGAGCAATGTTAACTTTAGTATCTGAATTCTTTAAAAGTTTAAAATAAATATGAAAAGATGGGTGAAATTTAGTAAAAGTTTTGTCTTCATAGAGACTTGATAGGGGAATGTTACTGTCCGTTGCGTTCGCCTTTTAATAAGAACAGCTCTTCAAATTCTTGAGTATTGCAGCAAATATTTCGTCAAGTCTTTTGTGATGACTGCACTTCTCTACACAACTTGTCCAATGTACGTGGTTAGTGTCGAATGTCTGCTCTTGAATCACAAGATAGTGGCGAAGACTCTTACTTCAAACGGGTCTCGTACCACGAACAGTAATGTAGTCTCGTACCATGAACTTTAGAAACAATAAAAGAACAAACGCCTCTGCTAAGTACATTGTGGTCTGAAGATTAAACAGGCGCATTTTCTCTCTGTCCACCCACCAATTTTAGCCTCTCTGAATAATTATTCTCCCTGAGTATAAACAGTATAATTCAGGGAATATGATTAGAAATCACCGTTATTCTTCTGGTTACTTTAATGGGGAATATGTGTCTGGACAGCGTGAGTGCAATGGCTTGTGCCTGAATTAACATTATCAAGTTATATATTTCTCACAAAATGATACTATACACACTGTGCACATGTGATGTAATCATCACTCACTTACTCACTGCTCCATTCGGAGTCTGGGGTTACTTCTGCTGTCGGTTTTTTGTACGACTAGCAAGAAGCAATCACCAGCGCATGCTGCAGTTATTTATGAATATACTATTTTCAAATGTTGAGGTTGCCAGCTGTAGCGTGAGGTTTTTATTGGCTCTAGGATCAGTGCAGTACTGACAATACAGAAATAGAATTTCTGCAGGAAAATGGTGAAGTCCCAGTGTATGAGAGAACTACTGGTATCACAAATTAGTTACGGCTGTGAATGATCTGATCTCGAAAACTTAGTAGAGAGGAGACAGTCATAAAATGCCACCCCGCCGTGTAACTAACTGTGATATTAAAACAAGGAAACAGATTTCACTTCACAATTATAAACTTGACAAGTCGTTCAAATACAATTTCCTTATTTATTAAGTATATACACTATCTACTCTTGTGCTGAAGGGTGGATGTTGGAAGATGGAATGTAATGGATTTGTAAGTTCACATATGAAATCTGCCAGTGCGTAAGGAACTCTTTTGATTGGTTCTCGACGATTTGGTACATTTTTATTGCCGACGATTTCGTACTTTCCATGACCCATTTCCGAAAAACAGGGCTTATGCCTAATTTTATTCTGTCTGCCGCCATCTTGCGGGAACAAGATGGCGTATACTTCGTGTAATTTAATCTGTCTCAGTCTGTTGAACGTGGATTGGCTGTGCATATGTATTAACAAAGAAGTAGGTTTACACAAACGTTTCACGACACCAGCCTCGTATGACGTATAACCATTCAGCAAGTAAAACATGTCACATTCACTTTGTAAAATATATGTTCACAACTTACCCCAAATAGGGTCTACAATATCCTGGCACAGTAGAATGGACACAGCAACGCTGATTCGATGCTTCGAACACTTGGTCTGGGTATTTTTAGTATTCCTCTTATGACTTGTGCTTATGACTCCTTAAGTCTCCAGTCTTTGTATTTAAAATTGCGGGTTCTCTTTTAAGTTATAGAGACGCCCGAATACTTCGATCTGGTCCCTTTTAATTTTGTAATTCTGTCTTATTCTTCTCTGGCTCCTGGGCGTTGTTACTTTGACGTCTTGCAAATTCAGTCTGATTTGTGTCTTAGACTTTGCTAGTTTATATCTATCATTTTCCGCTCCAAGTCCCATATGGTATTTTCGACAAACTTGCCAGTGAGAGATAATGTTTATGTTCTGCTCTCAAATGGAGCCAATGGTAAGCTTGGAACTGGGTGTGCTTGAGTATTAATCTAATTCTCCCCCAAGTGTTTAAAATTATCCTTTAAAATTTAAACTCATGACCTATCTTTTCAAAATAAGGCCGCTGTAGCGAGAGGAGAGATATAATGATAGTGCTATTATCCTGGACAAATAGATGTATCAGATGATACCAGGATAGTGCCAGATAAGAGACAAGTAATATTCTCTGAAAAGAGTAATGGTGTATCGACATCAAAGGTATAGTCAAGCTAGGTTCCTAGATGAGATGGTAATGTACTATCTTAAGTTCCTATGGGCTCATCTCCAGACTAACCTTAGATAATGACTCTGCTAGGTGTAATTAACTACACAACAAGGACTTTTAACCAAATTTAAATAATTAACTGAAGACTCTGGGTACAATTTATAATTTATTTATATACAAGATCTTTTCTTCTTTGTACTTTGTTAATTTTCAAATAAAATCCAATTGATTGCAAAATAAAATATGTTTCAGTTTCATATATATATATATATATATATATATATATATATATATATATATATATATATATATATATATATATATATATATATATATATATATATATATATATATATATATATATATATATATATATATATATATATATATATATACGAGGCGTGTTCAAATGAAACCCGACCGTGCTGCGCCAAGTGGACATTTGTAGGAGGAGCATGATGACGTCACATCTGACGTAATAAGCACATACGCATGTACAAGTGTGTACGTGTTCATTCTCCTAGTATTCATTGTTTGTGCTGCAGACCGTTAAAATAATGGCCGGTGTCATACGGAATCCGTCCAAGGTCGATCAGCGAGCGGTGATTCAGTTCCTAACAGCCGAAGGATGTCGACCAGTCGACATTCATCGCCGAATGAAAGCAGTGTATGGTAACAAAAGTGTGTCTAAGACCATAGTGAAAGACTGGGCACGAATGTTTCGAGTAGGACGTCAGTTAAAGAAAGATCTTCCGCGGCCAGGTCAGGTGCATATTGTTGCGACAGAAGAAGCCATCGCCGAGATTGATGCAGCAATACGGATGGACCGACGTCGGAGCTTACGTTCGCAAGCAGAGGAATTCGCTGTGTCTCTTGGGACAGTTCAAATGGTGGTTAGGAAGAAACTGAAGTATCGAAAGGTGTGTTCACAATGGGTCCCACGGATGCTGACCGATAACCATAAGGAAGAACGCATGGAGTGGAGTTTGAACCACCTGCTGCGTTAGGAAGAGGAGGGTGATGCATTTCTGTTGCGCATAGTGGCAGGCGATGAGTCGTGGTGCCACCACTTTGAGCCGTGCAGCAAAACAGCGAGCTTGCAATGGAAACATCCCGGATCACCAAAACCCCAAAAATTCAAGTCACAGATTTCCGCCGGTAAGGTTATGCTGACCGCATTTTTTGACCATGAAGGGCTTCTATTGGTAGACTTTACAGAGCCTGGCGTGAACATCAATGCCATCCGCTACAAAGACACACTAGACAACCTGCATACAGCCATCAAGAATAAACGACCCGGCATGCTTTCGCGTGGTGTGATTCTGTTGCACGACAATGCTCGTCCACATGTTGCGAACATTGTGCAGGAAGCGTTAGCAAGGAAAAGGTGGGAAGTTCTGCCACACCCAGCCTACAGCCCCGATCTGTTACATGTGACTTTCATTTGTTCGGACCCTTAAAAAAATCTCTAAAGGGACAACGATTCGACTCCTGCTGATGTACCTTACATGTATTTGTTATAAAGCCACTGGGACGGGTTTCATTTGAACACACGTATATATATATATATATATATATATATATATATATATATATATATATATATATATATATATATATATATATATATATATATATATATATATATATATATATATATATATATATATATATAACACATTTACAGTTCATTTCTTAAACTAATATAGTTCGTATTCAACTGTTTTCTTGCTTCCTGATGGAATCTGTCTCTCTTTTGTGCTTTCTTATATCGAATATAAATGTTACTTATGACAAAGCCATCATGACTCATATGACTGTCAAATGACTTACAAACACATCGGTGAACTACTCATTTCCTGATTAATACCTTTCGCCAATATTGTCTCCTCTGACAGGTTATCCGTACTATTGATACAGAGGCAGACCATCGGAAGAGATTACCTTATCGCCTGTGTTTTCGTACATCTCCCAGACGGATTTCTTAGACAATCTGGCTTTCTTTCCATCGATCATACGAGACCACCTTGTGTCAACAATGATTTCCTGTGATCGTCTGCATTACACTGGGCGAAAAAATTATAATCTGCCAGCCGGTCTAATTAGCCTTGTAATACTACGATTCACATGATGAAACGTAAACAAGTCTGGGAGTGACTAGGCAAAAATGAAAGTGCATAAAATATGCCAAATAATGGGACGATGAGTGTGAGAAACAAGGGTCGGAAAAATACACACACAGAAGTATCGTCACACATATTAGTAAGCTTGTAGATGGAAAATGTTTGTTCTTATCTTGAAATTTGCAGCCCAAGAACATATCTTCACTGTGCTATGGTCAACATTGGCCTATTCGTAAACCTCAAGAATCATTAAATTAAATATAATTGTTTGGACATCAGAAACACTCAAATAAAACAAGTACAGACTTGCGTGCTTCGTAGTACTGTACATATAAAACCAGGGTTGCCAATTTGGCTTTTTTGACGTCAAAGTCAAGAGATTTGGCTGTTATTTAAAGATCGTCTGGCGTCAGAAAACTCGTTTGGCTTATTGGCTTTTTTCTGGCTTTTGGGGAGGGGGGGGGGGGGGGTTTAAATCAATATTTCTTGTGTGTATTCACGCTAATGGCAATACGGGCAAGAAAAATGTTATCAGTATAGATGAATCTACTGATATTTCAACGCAAAAATCCTTTGTGTACTGGTTATTGTTTTGAGTGATAGGACAAATACTATTAAACTGAATTTCTTGGTTTAATTCCGGGTGAGAGCATAGAAGCAAAAACAAAACATATTCAGTCTGTTGTAGAAAGAAGTTACAAGATGGGTACAGAATCTTACGAACTGTATCGCTTTTGCATCTGATGATGCATCAGCCATGGTTGGTGTGATGAGTTACTGTATTTTTTATTTTCAACTCGCTCCATCTTTTTCCCATGTAATTAGCTGGGTTCTTTTATTTTATTAGGCGTTCGAGTTCACTAGTTATTATTTCTGGGTTATTTTTTTGGACGTTAGGATAAATCCGACCTCCTGCACGTACCCTGTTTATTTGTAGGGATGGGGGGAAGCATGACCCAGATTAACGCGGAACCAATAACATTATTCCGGTAGATAGAAGGTCAGAGGGTTACTGAATATTACGTATTATTTCGGCGCGTGAGCCGGAATATTTTGCGATGTTTGCTCGGTCAACGATGAGTCATAGGTTAGCTTATGATATGATTGGGTATTTAGATTTAATTTAGGTGCAGACATGAGAGGAGGTCAGAGGTTGGTTTAAAGCGGTTCTTGATAGATAATATAAGACGCGATGATTCACCGCGTCTGTAATTGCATCCGAAAAATTCATACTATATATATTGAGCGTGAAAAGTCTTTAGCGCTTACTAGTCCCAAGAAATTTTGCCGTGAAGAAGCGCCATTCTACAGTCTGCTCAGTCCGAGATATTCTGTAACGTTTGGCAGTCACGGCGTGGTGGTGGAGGTTATAGATAGCCCTAAGCCTACCACGGACTTTGCCTTCTCAAGAGAAGAAGGCACGAGACATCGCAGTGCTTGAAGAAAACCGGGTACCCGCTTGTACCGGCGCCCAGTACGTCGGCAACACTGAAAGGAAGGAGAAGTTCTCTTGCAGTGAAGACACATACCTCAGCGGGAACTGGTCTCTAGATAAGGAGCTCTTAGCTCGAAAAAGGCCACACCAAACAGGCTACGTTGCCTGGTGTTTGTTTACATACTGCCATAATAAAGGAGTATGCCTAAACCCAAAGCGGGTTAACTCGGCAGTTTGAAGAATTGTCATCAGCAGTGAAAACATCTACATCCTTAGGCAATTACATCGCTATCTTACTACCAAGGCCCTCATCATCAGTATTCGGGAAAGGAGAGAGGGAAAACATACCTTTCCAAATGCTAACGAGAAGAGGGGCGTGACGGAGAAGCAACTCATCAGAGCCTCCGACAAAGACAGTAGCGTCAGAGAGGCACTGAACCGAGACAGAGGAGAAAGGAAGGAGTTTATAGAGGACCAGTAGGGTCAGATAGAAATACTTAGAGGACAGCCTCTGAGTTAGCGCTGAAAAGTCAGTTAGTGTAGCGTTTCGGGTGGCATATTTGTTATTTGTGTAGGACAGTATAGAGCACTTTTAAGACAGTGTAGACATTTAGTTTATACATCTTCAGCGGGACAGTGTGTTAGTTAGTAACAATAGTGTACACAGGAGCAGTGGCTCTTACTTAGAGACCCCTATCAAGTATATTTCTTTATCCTTAGTTGGTGTGAAAGAGAGTGTGGATTTTTTTTATATTGTGTCTTTCATTTGAATTGTTCTTTTTTCAGGTTGTGCGAACTCGCACTTTATTTTGTTTACTGTGGGGTTTATTTGTTGTTTTAATAAACTATAAAATGTACACTGGATCAGTTTATCTTTAACTATACTGTACTTATATGCTTTGTCTGTATAGTTGTGTCTGTGGAATTTAGTGAAACCTTATCTCTTTTCTGGTAGTCAGAGGTGGTGAGACAGTAGCTATTACATAAGTCACAAGTGGCGAGGGAGAGTCAATCTCGGTTCTCACCCTCGAAGCTATAAGTCTCATCATTCCACATTCACTGTCATTCTCATCTAAATCTATCTTCTCAGACTTTCTCATAACTAGTGTCTTCTCTCTGTACTCAGACAGACTCTAATTAAAGCCACTTCGTGACAGTTGGTAGTAAAACTCCGTGTGGTCTAGTTTGAAAGATATTATCTCCTCACTGTGTGTAGCTCATAGCGTATCTGCCATTCACTTGCATCGTGCATTCAACATGCAGTACTGTTTGACATTTTATTTGACATAAATACCTCACTGGTGTTGTCATACTGAGTTAAGAAGACCAGAATCAGACAAAGAATTGTTAAAGTGATAAACACCTCTACGTAAGTGATAAACACCTCTACGTAAGTGATAAACACCTCTACGTAAGTGATAAACACCTCTACGTAAGTGATAAACACCCCAACGTAAGTGACAAACACCTCTACGTAAGGGATAAACACCTTTACGTAAGTGATAAACACCTCTACGTAAGTGATAAACACCTCTACGTAAGTGATAAACACCTCTACGTAAGTGATAAACAGCTCTACGTAAGTGATAAACACCTCTACGTAAGTGATAAACACCCCTACGTAAGTGATAAACACCTCTACGTTAGTGATAAACACCTCTACGTAAGTGATAAACACTCTACGTAAGTGATAAATACCTCTACGTAAGTGATTGTGACGTATGTAAATATAGCCTCAGTAATCCTACAGAAATCCGACCACCTTCGCTTCCTCAGTGTTTACGTTTTGCGAAGGCAAAACCACGCAGTTCGCTGTATGTTGTCTCATTTTTGAAGCCACGCCTATTTTTCCTGTCTTTCTTGCGCTAACGAGTTGTTTACCTATTTTCGCAACATGCCAGATAACAGGGGAGCGAAACGGTCTGTTTATCTGAGTTCTCACGCGAGCTGATCTGTCAATCATAGGATAGTGACAGAAAGCACGTTGGAAAAAGACCAAACTCTGTAGCAAATTCAAGGGCGATAATAATACTTCCCGACCACCTTTGATGTCCGAAATTTTCAGGGGAATTAAGTATTTGATCTACGGCAGGGGGACGAAATCTAAGAAGGCCCGTTCGCACGGGATGACTTCTGATGTCGTTCGGCATCGCGAGCGAACCGTAGAATCCTTTATCTCGGAAGCCAAGCTCGTTGATTTTTCCCTGATACGTCGAAGGTGTGACTTGTCACATCTTGTAGAGATATTGCACAAAATCTGTATATATAGTGCGTTCTCTCCAAGTCAGTTATCAAGTCTCTCAGGAAATTTTGGATAATCTAAACGCGTACGCTAGAACCTATGTGAAACAGTGCGTTAAAAGCCTTCGTGGGGATTATTCTGTTTTTCTGGTAATAATATAAGTTGTGCTTAAGTGTTAAAATGTGTTAAAGTTTTACCATTTTATTCACTGTGAGTCCATAGCGTTAAGACTTGCGAAATAGCAAACGCGTAGATATTTTCTTACCAGTTATTCAGCTTAATGTAAAAATCCATCAACCATTTTTTTACACCAGAAGATACGGTTTAGCTGACTAAGTAAAATGCTATGAGTGACGGATAATGTGACAGAGTAGAATGCGCATTATATTTTCATTGTGTGTAATTATATTATAGTGACTAGTGTTTAATATCATTTGTAAAAACGTTAGACGCCGACAATCAACTAGCTAGTAATGACAGGCGATATTTGTTAAGGGAGCGTCGTCTTCTCTTCTTTGATCCTTAGCCGCCGACCGTCAAAGCAGTCAGTGGCCATTACGCCTGGTGGCGTCTTGTAGGGCAACAACAAATTGATTCCACTTTGCTCGGTCGGCGGCCATCCTTCGTACAGTGCCCCAACTCTGGTTCATTCTTTGCATCTCAGCCTCCACAGTCCTCCGCCAAGTTGTTTTTGGTCGGCCTCTCTTTCGTTTTCCTTCAGGGGTCCAAAGCATAGCTGTTCTTGTGATGGCATCGGGATGAGGACATGGCCAACCCAGCTCCAGCGTCTGCCAGCTATGATGGTGTGCATGTCCTCTTGCTTGCTCCGAGTAAGCAGATCTTGGTTGGTGATGGTATTCGGCCAAAAGATTCGGAGAATTTTTCTTAGGCATGTTGTGTGAAAAGAGGACAATTTCGACATTTCCTTCTCTGTAACTCTCCAGCTCTCCGCGCCATAGAGAAGCACAGAAAGCACACAGCTCTGATATAATCCTAATTTTGTGCTTGTGCTGTACGCAGATGACTTCCAGATGTTGTTTAGACTAAAAAAGGCTGTTCTTGCTTTGTTCATTCTGTTGTTGATATCTCTGCTTGCTCCGCCGTCTGGTGTTACTATGCATCCTAGGTATGTGAAGGCATCTGTCTGTTCCAGTTGCTGATTCCTTACTGATATGGGCTCAGGGTTGCTCACATTGAGCGTCATGACCTCTGTCTTCTTTAGGTTGATGTTCAAGCCCACCTGTTAGCTATACTTATTAAGTCTATCCGTTTTTTCCTGGATGTGTTGATGTGAATGTGCTAGCGGTGCAATGTCATCTGCATATTCCAGATCTTCCAATGTAGAAAATGTAGTCCATCTTTTTCCTCTTGGATTGCCCTCTGTTGTCTGGCGCATCACCCAGTCTATGACTGTTAAAAATAGAGTGGTTGATAAGGGGCATCCCTGTCGTACTCCTATCTTCACTTCAAAGGTTAGGTTGCTCTGCCCAATGCTACACGTAAAGTTGGCATAAAGGCTTTTTATGATTGACACTATGCAGCTTGGAATTCCATAAGCCCTCAGTATTTTCCATAAACTGTCCCTATGTATACTGTCAAAAGCCTTTTCAAAATCAACGAAATTAATGTACAGCTGTCTTTGCCATTCTGAGCACTGCTCTATAATGTTCCTGAGGGTAAATATATGACCTACACATCTTCTGTTCTTTCTAAATCCTGCTTGTTCTTTCCTCAGTTTGTGGTCTACTGCTTTTGAGATTCTCTTAAGGGAGCGTAGTCATAATTAAATTATAACTGACATTGTGCGCTGAGTGTTTTACCGGGTCGGAGGGGGGAAAGGCGGCATGCTTTTACCAAACCCGTACTCGTTAAGCGACGCGCGATAGTGTAGGCTAAGATACCGTGTGCCTTTTAATTTAATTAGGTGACGGAGAGGATAAGAGATCATACCTTATGCTTGATAGCATAGGATATTGTCATTTCGGTTAAATTTTTTGTTTTCTTCCTAATACAGTGCTTGATCAAAAACCAGCGGCCAGGGTTTTTTCTATTGTGGTCCTCTCCTCAGTTACTGAAGGAATAATAGTTGTCGTTTTTTTGTTCTTGGCGTTCGTCCCCGTACCGGTGTGAACAGGAATTGCCAGGGCGACACACTAACATTTTTTAACTGTAAATTTGAGTAACGGGACTTACCAAATACCCAGATTTTTCCATTCAATTTTATCAGCCCGCTGTGGCAATATAAATAACATTTTTCCCGACTTCTGACAGTCGTTTACCCAAATGGATTTTATCCAAGAGAATACGCTGCTTCATAATCGGCACTCACCCAGAGCAAGCCGATAGGACTATCATCATCATCATAATTAACAGTTTTTAGCAACCATATGTTTTCCGGCTGTTTACTGGGAATGCCATATCTCAGAGAGTTCCGGCATTAACTATTCTAGGTGACAATTGTGTATCCAGAAACCTACCACCAAATTAGGCGTTCCCCGTGTAAAATTTAATTATTATTGGAGGAACTGGGGCCCGATTCGGATGATACCAACTACTGGACTTTATATGCGCATTCATGGATTATTCTTCCAAAAGATTGTTTAACCAGATTAGGTAAGGAGCGAATGAGTGGCTACGTATAACAGAAAAGAGAGAGAGAGTGAAATATTTTTTTTGTTACAGGAAACATTGTACCTGCAAACTTCTGTTTTTTTAAACTATTGTTAATTTTTTTTTACTGCATAGCATTTTAGTGGGAACTCGTTCTTTTCTTTACTGTCTATTCTATATCCTAGTGTTAATCTTTGACCTTTTGGGTTATTAACTTCCTTTGGGATCTTTTTCCTTAACAAGGGGAAGGGCACTTATTGGGTTATTTTCCTATGTCTGTAAACATGATTATATTGATTTATATATGTTTGATGTTGTAAAGTTTAAGTGATAATAAACTAAACAAAACTTAATTTAGTGTGTCGGTCAGACCCATATCCATTTACCATAGTTTTCACGTTTGTGTGTCTTGTTGTCACATAATTGTGTGGGTGGGTGTTTAGTAAACTTATAATTATACTTATAGGGAAGTTTGACATATCTTCTTCTAAAGATAGTCGTATAGATAGGCTGGATTAGAGAAACCACTCATTCCAGAGACGGATCTTCACCTTAATCTATTCACTCTTGGAATCTATTTTAACACATTTCTTTCTCATATACCCCCACCTTCTACTCTACTCAGACGGGAACAAATAAATCTCTATACATATCTAAAAATGTACGACAGTGATAAACATCTCTACGTAAGTGATAAACACCTCTACGTAAGTGATAAACACCTCTACTTAATCTCAGCCTTCTGAAATTGCCCTTCTTTAAAATAAACAATTAAATCAACTGGATGGATCGTGCGAGACAAGTTTTTTAAAATTATAAATATTATGATGAAGTGGAAGGAGCTAAAGGCTTATTTAACTTCTGCTGAGTGTGACTTATAATGAAAATAGAGCCTACAGTAGTCTGACAGTCTTTGTAATCCCGTTAGCGCTCTATGATTTGCTAGCAAAACCATGCATTTACTGCCTGTCTTTACTTATACAAGGGGTATTTTTTTTGTCACGCCTCTTTTCTTTGAACATAAGCAAACGAAGTGTTTACAAACTTTCGTGACCTGCCCGTCATAACAGGTAGCGAATCAGGGTTGTTTACCTCGTCTTATCACGCGAGCTTATCTGTCAATCATACGATACCTGACAGACCGCATGTGAAAAACATAGAATCTTTTGAAGTTCGTACTCAGGGGAAGTCAGAAACCCCTGGGCTCTTTGATCTTCAGAAGCGGGCATTCGTACACAGAAAACCGTTAGGGAACTATAAGTCTTTTGATGTCGGTTGAAACCTCGACGAAAGACTAGCTGTAAACCTTTTATCTTGAATCTCTGTTTCTGATTCTCGTTACACATGGTAACGTGAAAAGTAACATCATCGATAGATCAGAGAAATATAATGATACATAAACTGTGTTTTCTTAAACCTGCTATCAGTTGTCACTCAGAATGTTTGGATAGTCTAAGCAGGCAGTTCTAGAACCATTTCGCGAAATGTGTTATTAGCATTCGTGGGGATGTTTTATTCTGATTTGTTGGTAATAGAAATTAGGGCTTACGTGTTTAAAAGTGTTAGCTTTTACCATTATAATTCACTAAGATTTTCTAGCTAGTAAAACTAGTGAAATAAAATAACGCGTACCTAGTTCATTCCAGATGTTCAGTTATAATGTTAATTTTCACCACACGCTTTCTCACACAAGAAGAGACGGTTTTAGTTGAATGATTTATATGCTAGACGCGACTGATAGTGACAGAGAAGAATTCACACTTATTTCATTGCACGTATTTATTATAAGTGCCTATTATTTAATATCATACGATTAAACTATCAGACGCCGACCAAATTAATAACTAATTATGCGACGTGCGATAGTGTAGGCATAAAAGAAAAACACCGTGTGCCTTTTAAATTTAATCAGGACTGACGGAGTGGATAAGAGATCGTCTTGTCCCCGTCTGTGTGCATATATATAGCTATATGAAGGAGTAGCATTTTTTCATTATTGTTTTTCTTATATCCCTAGCAGACCTGATCACAAGGGCGTCCAGCGGTCCTTTTCTGATTGGTTAATGTTGTCTGTTTTTCTTGGCTTGTGCGTCACCAATTTCATTTGTGAACGAGATTTGCCAAAGATACCTGAGAAACATTTTAACTTAAAAATGTATGTAAATCTGATTTTTTATTTGATCTTTCTTTAGATAAATTGGTGTTGTCAAGTTTAATGATAATAATAAACAACAAAGAAACTTACCTTTGTGTGTTGGTCAGACCAATACCCAATTAACCGTAGTTTTTCACATTTGTGTGTCTTGTTGTCACATAGCTGTGTGTGTGTAGTTAAACTTATATTTATATGTATGAGGAGGGCAAGGTTGTCTTGTACTAAATTATAGTCGTATAGATAGGCTGGAATAGAGAAACTTACTCATTCCAAAGACATATTTTGTTCCTTAAACTATCACCCGTGAAATCTATTTCTCACACCTTTCTCTTGTACCTATCACCATCCACTCTACTCAGACGGGAAAAAAATAACTCACAACCTATCTGTACGACACTGAGTTAGTCTAAGCAAAGCTGGATACAAATCAAAACTCGATTGTTAAAGGAAATGTCATAGTACTAAAACTACTTGTTCTTTGTGTTAACGGTACCTGTTGTAACGGAATCTGAAAGACTGAATAGTTTTTTCATCAAAACAATGCAAATTTTCACAAGCAACACTAAGAGCTATACTTGCACCAGCATAATCTTCAGAGAACAGACTGTATGATGTCAGTGGGCAGGGAAAAAAAGAGTTTATGAAGTTGAATTTGCTATTAAATTCTCACCAGAATGCGTTCCCACAACACAACAATAGCAATGAGGTCCACCAAGAAGTTGAAAATCTAAAAGCAAGATACCTTGTTTATCTGTGTTAGAAGAATCTCTCAGTTATCTCTGTGTCCGCTTCCCTCGGCGAGAGATACTTTTCAAGGCTTATTATAATTGAGACGTGATCATTTTGAACCAGGTTTCATGTAACCCCCGTTTCAGAATTACCCTTCATACACACTGCAGGAAGCAACATTAACACAACAGAAGAGTAATAAAGAAACATAACATTTGTCAATTGGAGAGAAGCCCCATTTAATAAATATTAACTCTTCCCCCACCCCAGCAGGGAACTGTTTTGGATTGGTGTACTTCAACATGAGGCATTTAAAGAGCTCGCCACAGTTGACCTTCTTGTATTATAACCCCAAGGAGTAATGATGTAGTTGAGAGGATATTCTCTATTGTATCCTCAGCTAAAACAAAATCAATAAACAAAATGAAGCTGTACCTTCCTGCTGCTGTTATGAGAATTAGAGCAGATGTGTAGCTTTCGAAAAATATTGTAAAAACTTCATTGCACCGTCGAAAAGTTGTATAGGACTTTACATCTGACAAAGTGTAAGACGCACGTTCTTGTTGGGGTGAAAGTTCTGACCTGGATGTGAAGCTTGTTTGTGATATGAGTAGGAAACATTTACTTAATTTATTTCTCTTTGTTTTGTAAAGCCTTTTCTGGCTTTCTTTGCGGCAGTGTTTGGTTTTGTAATGAGAAAAGGATTAGACATAACAATGAAGTGGATAAGGAGCAAGAACCAACAAGCTACATACTTTCACAAATGGATGCTTGCGTGGAATACAAGAATTGAAATGGTACTACAAAGTCACCAATGTGGAACTAATGATGAGAACAAGATAAGTGTCAGTGGAACTAATGATGAGAACAAGATAAGTGCCAGTGGAACTAATGATGAGAACAAGATAAGTGCCAGTGGAACAAAAGATGAGAAGAAGACACTGGAGATGGTGTCGTAAATTTAGAAAGGTATAGAGATTTATTTGGTCCCGTCTGAATAGAACAGAAATAGTGAGTTTATCTGAGAAAGAAAGTGTTAGCATAGATTCCACGAGTGAATAGATTAAGGTGAAGATCTGTCTCTAGAATGAGTGAATTCTCTAGTCCAGCCTATCTATACGACTGTCTTTAGAAGAAGACGATCTATCACACTTCCCTATAATGTTAATTATAAGTTATCTACACACACACACACACACACACACACAGTTATGTGACAAAAAGACACACAAACGTGAAAACTATGCTAAATGGAGATTTGGGTTGACCAACACAAGTAATTAAGTTTTGTTTAGTTTATTATCAATTAAACTCTTCACAACATCCAACATATAGAAATCAATAAAATCATAGGTTACAGAATTATAAAAATAACCCCATAAGTGCCTTCCCCTCTGTTGAGAAAAGATCCCGCAAGAGGTAAATAACCCAAAAAGTCAAAGATTAACACTAGGATGTAGAACAGACAATAAAGCAAAGAACAAAGTTTTTACTAAAGCTATCCCAGTAAAATAATCAAGTTTGTGAACAACAAAAAAAAAGAAGTAGGTACAATGATGATACAAAGAAAAGAAAATATTCACTCCTCTTTTCTCTCACTCTGTCAATCTGTGGCACATACAATCTCGCTTACCTACTAGGTGGTTAACAACCTCTTGAACGAACACATCAATGAACATGTAGCAAAATCCAGTGTTGTACTTCTCCGAAGTAAGCCCCAGTTCCTCCACGAATAATTAATTTTCTTAATGGGGAACGCCTACTTTGGTAGTGAATTATTGGATATGAAAATGTCACATCAGATAGTTCAGGTAGCAAAATATAAACCGCGATCTAGTGTTCACAGTAGACAGTATACAGTATTCCCAATAGCTAAAGGAACATCGGGTTGGTAACTGTTATTAGAAATAATGATGATGATGAGGGTATATCCTATCGGTTTTTCTCTCTGGGGTTGAGTCCCGATTCTGAAATAATGTATTCTCCGGGGTAAATCCGCTTGGAAACACAATTGTCATTAGTTGGAAAAATATGTGTGTATATTTGGCCACAGCGGGCTGATAAATTGAATGCAAAAATCTGGGTATTTTGTGTGTCCAGTTACTTTACTCTTATTGTTTATATTTTAGTCTCTCTCTGAATGAAGCAAGAGGACCGAACAGGTCAACATCGAAGACCCGATAATAAATAAGAATTGTCACTGGTGCTATTTAGACCGCTGGCAGCTGGTTTGTGACCCGTACTAAAATAAGAAGAAAACAAACATTTTACCACAATATCAATATACTATCCTATCACGCGAAAAGGTAAGATCTCTTATCCTTTCTGTCATTTAATTAAATTAAAAGGCACACGTGACTTAGTCTATCTTATCACGCTTCGCTCCACTGGTACGAGTTGGGTTTTAGGTATCCGCCTTTCCCCTCCCGACCGGTAGAACACTCAGCGCACAATATCAGTGCTAATTTAATTATGACTACTTTATAAATATCGCTTGTCATTGCTAGCTATTTGTTTCGCCACTTGATATTACGCTAAACACTTATATGATTACACATAATGGATAGAAGTGAATTGAATTCCGTCCAGTATCAATCGCCTAGTGTATTATTTAGCCACTTATTATTTAGCCACTTAAAACATCTCTTTCTGAATGATAGCGGGTGATTAAATCTACATTACACCTGGAAAAATTAGCTATAAGTTATCTAATATGTTAGTCTTAGCACCAAGAAAAATCCCAGTGAATTAAAATAATAAACTTTAACACATTAAATCACCTAAATGCTAATATATATATATATATATATATATATATATATATATATATATATATTATATATATATATATATATATATATATATATATATATATATATATATATATATATATATATTACCGCAATCAGAAATGAAACAATCTCCACGGAATGCTATGACACACTTTTACAAGGGCTCTAGTATAACGAGTTAGATTATCCAAATGTTTCTGAGCGACTGATAAACTGACTTTAAGAGGACGGAGTATTTGTACATAAATGGTGTTATTTCACTAACGGTCGCGATAAGTCGCGCCTTCGGCCGTATCAGGGAAAATCTACCGTTCGATTCCCGAAGTAAAAGATTCTACGGTTCGCTCCCTCGCAATCGCCGAAACGACATCAAAAAGACCTGGCCATGTTAACAGGCCTTTCTTTGATTTCGTCCCTCTGCCGTAGATCAATGAATTACGTCCCCTGGGACCACGGACATCAAACAGATACCCTGCTAAATTTCTGCCCGTCTTTTCCCTCTTCAAAGAATCTTAATTATCTCTACGCGCGCTTCTCTCTGATCTGTCACTATCGATGAGTGACGTGTCACCTCGCTCGAAAACTCAGGTAACCACCCCGGTCCTCCCCCTCTTGTTAAGATGGTCGGGTGCAAAAATTTGTAAACGCTCATTAGCGCATGAAACAGAAAGAATAGGCGTGGCTTCAAAAGAGAGTCTACAGGCAGCAAATTGCCTGGTTTTGCGTAGAAAAAATTATAAACATTAGATAGGGAGCAAAGGTGGACGGATCACTGTGGCTATATTTATATATATATGTGACAGATGGATAGAACACACACTGGAGATGGATAGAACACACACTGGGGATGGATAGAACACACACTGGAGATGGATAGAACACACACTGGAAATGGATAGAACGCACACTGGAAATGGATAGAACACACACTGGAGATGGATAGAACACACACTGGAGATGGATAGAACACACACTGGAGATGGATAGAACACACACTGGAGATGGATAGGACACACACTAAGTAAACACCTGTTGATAGCATTACAAGGCAGTCCTTGTTGCGGAATCCTAAGGGGAGAGAAGTAGAGGTAGACTTAAAACACACGGAGAAGAGAGCTGGAGACACAAGTGAAAATGTAGAGGGAGAAATGGAAAGACCTTGAGTTGATGACACGTGACAGGAGGACTTGGTATATGTTTGTTGAAGGCCTTTGCTCCTTGGGGACCTACAGGATATTGATAAAGGAGATCAAGTTGACATGACAAGACCTAGAATGGACAGGACAGAAAGGCTTGGCCAGTATTTGCTATAGTCCTCTGCTCCGTGGGAAGCTGCAAGGTAATGAAAGACCTCTTTCTCACACAATGTTCCCTCTAAGCTGAACTCATGTGCGCGCGCACACATATTACGTAATCAGCACACATAAGAAATTGAACTACGTCCTTATTTTTAAAATTAAAGAACAAAATATCACGTTCCATCTCTGATGGGTTATAATTAAAAATAGTCCACAGAAGTGGAGAAGAGAACTGGTGAACTAGAGGTAAGGATGGCACAGGATAAGTCAGGTAGATAACTGCACAGTTCTAGATGGTACCTGTAAAAGGGAGCTGTGAAGTAAGTCACCTTCTCGCTAGACCTATCCTATGCTGCAAGGGCGTCTCTATTAATAGTCGATGTGAAATGCTGCTCGTTAATTATCCCTACAGATTTTCAAATATTAAATATTCTTTTGCATACACACAAGCAGTGCCGGCACCCGGCTATATTGCGCCCTCAATCAATCAATACCCTTTAGCTCCCCAAGGAGCATAGGCCTTCAACAAACACATGCCAAGTCTTCCTGTCACGTGCCATCCGCTCAAGTTCTTTCCATGTTTTCCTCATCATTTTCACCTCTGTATCCAGTTCTCTTCTCCGTGTGCTTTTTGGTCTACCTCTGCCTCTCTTTACCTGTGGATTCCAGAACAAGGACTGCCTTGTAATGCTATCAGTAGGTGTCCTCAATGTGTGTCCTATCCATCGCCAGCGTCTTCTTCTCAACTCTTGTTCCACTGACACTTGTCTAGTTCTTGTCACCAATTCCACATTTGTGACTTTCTCATACCATTTCAGTCCTTCTATTCTACACCATCATAGCTGGCAGACGCTGGAGCTGGGTTGGCCATGTCCTCATCCCGATGCCATCACAAGAACAGCTTTGCTTTGGACCCCTGAAGGAAAGCGAAAGAGAGGCCGACCAAAAACAACTTGGCGGAGGACTGTGGAGGCTGAGATGCAAAGAATGAACCAGAGTTGGGGCACTGTACGAAGGATGGCCACCGACCGTGCAAAGTGGAATCAATTTGTTGTTGCCCTACAAGACGCCACTAGGCGTGATGGCCACTGACTGCTTTGACGGTCGGTGGTTAAGGATCGAAGAAGAAGAAGAATTCTACGCAAGCACCCGTTTATAAAAGTCTGTAGCTTTTTAGTTGTTGTTTTTGTTGTTCTCCATGTCTCAGAGCCATACAATAGGACTGACTTGACATTTGAGTTGAAGATTCTTATTTTCGTGTTGGACGTGATTTCTCTTGATCTCCATATGTTTTCCAATGCAATGAAAGCTCCTCTTGCTTTTTGTATTCTTATTTTGATATCACTGTCTGTCCCTCCAACTTTGTCTTTATTGCTGCCAAGATATGTGTATGGTTCTACATCTTTTAGTGGGGTTTCTTCAAGTACAGACGTGTTATCATTTCTTGCATTTATTCTCATTATTTTTGACTTTTCCCGGTGTACTTTCAGAGCCACTTGTTGTACCTCTCATCGAGTATTTTTATTTTGTCTTGTATCTGATTATGGTTATGGGACAGAAGAGTCAAGTCCTCTACAAAATCTAGATCATCTAACAGTTTAGTCAGATTTCACTGGATTCCATTTCTGCAGTTTAATTTTGTTCGTTAACAATAGAATATAACATGCATGACTCATTATGAATAGAATATAACTTTTCTAACTAGTGAAAAGTACAATATAACATGCTTGACTTATGATAACCCCAGACGGCAGAACAAGGAAAGGCATCAAGAACAGAATGAATAAAGCGAGAACAACCTCTGCTAGTCTAAACAACATCTGGAAGGCTTCTCAGTATAGCACAGACATAAAATTAAGATTATATGAGAGCTGTGTGCTTTCTGTGCTTCTCTATGGTGCGGAATGCTGGAGAATAACAGAAGGAAATGTCGAGACTGTTCTCCTTCCACACAATCTGATTAAGGAAAATTCTCCGAATCTTTTGGCCGAATGCTATCACTAATCAAGAACTACTTACTCGGAGTAACCTGGAGGACATGCACGCAATCATAGCTGGCAGACGCTGGAGTTGGGTTTGGCCACGTCCTCAGAAGAGACCCTGATGCCATCGCAAGAACAGATATTCTATTGATCCCTGAAGGAAAGCGAAAGAAAGGCTGACCAAAAACAACTTGGCGGAGAACTGTAGAGGCCGAGATGCAAAGAATGAACCAGCGCTGGTCACTGTACGAAGGATGGCCGCCGACCGAACAAAGTGGAGCAGTTTGTTGCTGCCCTACAAGACGCCACCAGGTGTGATGGTCACTGACTGCTTTGACAGTCGGCGGCTAAGGATCAAAGAAGACGAAGAATAAGCTAATAATAAATTTAATACGGTCGCCCATTGAAAATCCATACTCTCAAATTAGCAGGTACAAGTTTTTGTCACTGGAAAAATAAATTGCACAATTTAAAATTGTTACGCACACGGGAACATTGCTCAAAAAGAATATTTAAATACAGGGTGATTGAAAGGTCACTTCCTAGTTTTTATATAACTTTTATCCGTAAAATGTACATGAAACGAAGGTCCAAAAATAAATAAATAAATAAATTAAATTAAAATAATAAAAGCAATAACTGCTATTTGACAAATACGTTTTATTTATTTTTTTTATTAATTCTCAAAAAAGGGGGGTGGGGTAATCTAAAACGGCAAATAAACTGACGTTACGAGAGATCTACTTACGTTGTCCAGTCAAAAAGGCATGCACACAATCATCGTAGGCAGACGATAGAACTGGGTTGGCCATGTCCTCAGAAGGGATCCTGACACCATCATCAGAACTGCTATGCTATGGACCCCAGAAGGACGACGAAAGAGAGGCAGACTAAAGACAACCTGGCGGAGACAAGTGGAGGCTGAGATGCAAAGCATGAACCAGAGTTGGGGCACGGTACGAAGGATGGCCATCGACCGAGCAAAATGAGGACAGTTTGTTGCTGCCCTACAAGACACCACTAGGCGTGATGGCCACCGACTGTTTTGTCAGTCAGGAGCTAAGAATCCAAGGAGAAGAAGACGAAAGATAGCAACATTTGCTGCTGTTATAAACAAAAAACATGCGGACAACAAACAGGATCTCAAATTTACTTGTAAAGTTTCTAAGCACAAATTTTATGTCATAAAATGACAGTTAATTATCTTTATTTTGACGTTTGTTTGATATAAATTAGTTTGAAAGGAGTGTAGAAATAACAATTTAAAAATAGGAAGTAACTTTTTCAATCACTGTAGATTTAAACCTCTAAAAAACACATCACAAGAAACCTTAGCTCCATTTATCATTTACCGCGAGACAATGTGCGTCAAAGCTGTAGCCATTTGTAATCGTAAAAACTGAATCGGCTTTAAACTTCTGCGAAAGTTAGTTCAAATTACAAGAGAGATAAAGTTCGCTTTTTTCACATATTCAGCAAAATAATTTTCATGACGATTTGAAACACGTATCTTAAAATGCGAAATCGTCTGCAGTCGAAAGAACTGTCTTAGTTTTCTGCTTCTGGAAGGTGGCTGACAAGCAATTAGACACACTGCACTGAATGATCTATCCAACTGTTAATACAGTTGATAAGGAAAGCGATAAAAACTTGAAGGCAGGAGATGAGTAACGTTATCGACGATAGTACATATTGATAACAGAAGATAGGTACGTCGTTAACTGTGAGGTGTGAAAGAAAATTCATGAGTTCACTTAGGTGTGTATGAGCAGTGAGATGGGTAAGAATGAAAGAGATAAGAAGAGGTACAGTACAAGACAGAGTGAAGGAGGTTAAAAGAGTACAAGGGAGAGTTTTGTGAATCTGTGTGCTTTGGGGATTTTAACTTTAAGCTTCGACGAGGTAGGATAGCAGGCTCCATGACTAACCCATCTTGGAAGTAAATAAAGGTAATTAACAGGCACTCATTAAACAGAAAAGTGGACACAAGATACCAGAAAAGAAATATAAGTGATAGACTTACCGGGAGTCGAACCGAGGACCATCCAAACGGCGCCATCGCCTCGCTGTGAAAGTAAATTGTGAAAGAACGCACATCCAATTGAGCCCACCCCCAAACAAACATTCTTCATTGGCCGAAGTCATTCTGAAGACACCTACACAATTACTGAAAATAGTATCAGTGAAAGACACAGACTTTTAAGGACTCAATCGCTAATATAAATTTCCTAAGCCATTTGCAAGCATTGCAAGGCAGTCCTTGTTCTGGAACCGCCAGAGTAAAATAAATAAGGGAGACATAAAACACAAGAAGAACGGAATTGAAGACATATATGAAATATGAAATGAATTAAAAAACATGGAAAGGACTTGAATGGGGGCACAGGACAACTTAGGGTGAATCTTTTCGTGCTGCACACGAAACTGACGGGCAGTTGTAATGACTTATTTTAGTGAGATGAACGTAATGATACGAAAGCGTATATGGAAAAAAGAATGTAAGTGACTAACATGTAGGAATGTCAGCGTATGAACGAGTGTCAATGAGAAGCAATGGGTATAAACGCATACAATGCCAGAGTGTGATTCATTCATTTCTTTGTTTGCTCCTTACTGGTCATGGGGCCACACTGCAACTGGGCCCCTTGCAGGTAAACTGTGTCAAAACAGGTGCTGTTGTGGTGATGGTTTATGTAGCAATTTATTTTACATCACGAGGTTGCCAGGCCCATTCACAATATCACATTTATCGCCTTTTATTGCACGCCTGTTAGAGCAGTAATCTCTTCAGATACCCCCCAAATTGTTGAGCTTTTTGTGGCTTAATGTTTCTACAATATGGGTTAGGCTGTCCTATGATCAGCCTCCTTTTTACGACAAGCGTGGTAGGTTACATTGTAAATAATCGTTGTTCCTTTTTGGGACCCGGTAACATACTAGTGACTTCATAGTTTAAATCCGTTTAGGGGCCTACACGGAACGTAAGATTGTGGCAGTATGTAATCTTGTGTATGAAAGATAATATGTAATAATATGTATTAGAGAAGAAACATGTAAGAACGTAGTGACGCGTAATATTCTGTATGACACAAAATATGTGCAACGGAAAACAGATGTAAGAAAGTAATATCTGCAAGAATGTAATATCTGTCAGAAAAATGTAATGTCTTTAAGAATGTGATATCTGTAAGAATACGCCATAGAACGAATGCAGGAGAATGGGAGTTTATGGAAAAAGAACTGTAGAGTGAATATGTAACGGACAGAGTGAGTAGCCGAGAGGAGGAATGGGAGAATGTATGACACGAAATGCATGAATTTGAGAATGCGTGATGTGGTGAGATGGATTTTGGATAGAAATAATATATAGTGTTCCCAGAGTTGGAGAAGAGAGCTGGTGAACACGATGAATGGATGACCCACAATATCCACCGCTACTCGTTCGAATGGTGTGCCCAAGATTGGCATTTCTCCCAGAGTGGCTGGGGCCGTCCAGTGTTTCGGGGCTGTCCTCTGGCACTGCGAGCATGATTTCACATATCTCTGGATATCTGCGTTGATACCTGGCCAATAATAATGACATGAAATGCGCTGAATCGTGGCACTTATACCCATATGGCCAGTAAACGGAAGGGCATGGCCCATTTCTAGTACTTGGGCTCGGTATGCTGACGGAACAACAAGTTGCCCATGTTCATGTCCTCCATTGCCTGCTTTCCGATGCAACAGCCCATTTTTCTTGTAGAAGTCTCCCTTTTGGAGAGGAGTGTGTGCTCTCGGTAGTTTTTTTGTAGCAGGGTGCTAGAGATTGGTCCTCCGTTTGTGCCTTTTTTAATTCCTCGGGAAGGATATTGGGTGGGGATTCCAACTCTGTATTTTGTTTGGCCTGCCCTCTAGTGGTGACAGCCGCCACAACTAGAGAGTGAATGGGTTCTCCCAAAAACACGTACCTACACCCCAAGATCAAGGGGTAGATAGGGTCGTCCAATATCGCTGCGCTGATTTCCCCAGTCACATATTTCGATTGGACCTGAATCTTGGCTATGGCCAAACGCATAGGTGCTGTGCTTTTAGCAGGTCCTTGTATTTCTATAGTGTCTTCTGTCATCTGGTCAGGCTTGACGAGGGATGCACAGACAACTGCGTCGAACGCAAGGCCGGTATCATAAAGACAGGTCACCTCTTGGTCATTTACGAGGACTGCCTCAATGACCGGGGGATGTCGGGGTTTGTCCAGAGGTTCTTCCGGTCCATTTCCAATTTCACCCTTACGTAAGCAGGCAGCATGATGAGGTGGGTTTCTACGGTTGAACTCCTGGGTATTGTGGGTGATTGTTCTACAGTGCTTACACCATTTTTCTCCTTGCCTCTGCTGCTGGAAAGCTGATCTCTGAGTAGTCTTGTAGTCTGGCTTGTCATATTTTTTGAAGTTATTATGAGGTGGCTTCACTTGGGGGTCCACGTGTAACTGAGCTGTCTGTCTCGATACGTATTCCGGCTGTTTCCGCCGGGGTGGTGGATTCTCTGACAGTGCTGCCTGATACCGTTCCGCCAACTGGACTAGGGATTCTAAATTGCTGGTGCCATTCTCTGTCAGGAATCTCCTCATGTCAGAAGTCATGATGTCCTTCAGTTGTTCAATCATGACCATCTCATTCAGACCTTCCCAATCATGAGAAAAATTCCCTAGGGCGCCCCACTTTTCCACGTAGGAATCCAGCCTAGCAGCAAAATGAGCAAAGCTCTCTCCAACTTCCCTCCGAGAGTTACGGAACCTCTTCCTATAGGCATCAGCAAGTAGCTCATAACGAACCAGGAGTGCCTTTTTGAGAGAGTCGTAGTCGTCCTGTAACCCTGGGGGCAGCTTGCTATAACCTCATAAGCAGTACCTCTAAGCCCTTGCGACAGTTTCAGGTTCCACTTGCTTTTCTCCAAACCAAACGTGGTGGCAAACTTCTCAAATTTGTCCAAATAGACATCGATAGAGTCAGCTCGTTCCGAGAAAGCTTCAAATTGAAACGTCAAGGGTCCCAAGTTTGACACGTGTGAGGATGGCAAAGGTCCTATGCTCCCCGTGTGCAAGGAGGGCATATCATCTGACCGTGGCGATAGGTTGCCTGATGATGTAGATGCTGTCGCACCGGCTACCGGTTCAACTCTTTGAGCCTGTCCCTGCATCTCTAACTGCTTCATCTTCAGTACATGCTCGCGTTCGTCTCTCTCGCTTCTTTCCTTAGCTTCTACAGCTTTTATCCTTTCATCTATTTCAGCTAACTTTATACGCTCTTCTCTTTCAGCTTTCGCTGTTTCTCTAGCGTAATGCTTATCAGTCTCGGCACTGACATAATTAGCAAGGTCCACCCCACTATATCCTAGATCCTTACCGGCTTCCCCTTGACCTTCCTCTGGTAGTCGCGTCTCACTTAGGGCTGCTACATCCACATTATAGTGCGCCAGTTCTTTGGCCACAAGTGCAGTCCGTCTTTCAGATCTGTCGGCCAAGGTATTGTCGAGTAGTGTTCGCACGTTCCACGTGCCGAAGGTAAGCACCTTCATTTTTTTCTTATTTTTTGTTCGAACGCATGATTGGGATACCCTCCAGCCGCGTCAAGCTGGTCAGAGTAGGTTGAAGCAGGCTATGTTCATGGCACCTTTTCTAGCCCCTTCCTCATGCCATGGAGGTGAGCAGAGTGATCATAAAGAGGGCTGCTCAGTCGCTCAAGGGGCTGCCGGATCTCGCCGCTGCTTCAAAGTTCCAGCGAGAAACGACCCTATGGCCTGATCCGCCTGTGTGCAGGATTGTGGCTGCAGCTTGAGTGTATCCACACTTTCTAGTTCGCCACTCCCCCATCGCCACAGGTCTTTGAGTGTAGTGTCTGTATGTTTCTGTCTGAAGCTGTGACTTGCGCTGTAATTGGATTTAAGTGAGGAAGAGTTGCGCTAATCGTCATCCTCACTCTCTCGTCCTGAATTATCTGGTCCAGTGGTAAGATATTATCGAGACGACTGGAGGCAACACAGGAAGCAGTGGATGACCAGGGTGTTCTAAGTGTCTCGCCGTGCTCTTTGCGTGCTACTCCGCGCTGCTGGTAGTTGCCTTCATATCCATTGAGCCAGCTGGTGGCTTCGTCTGCATAGTCCGCCAAATCCAGTCTTCACATGCTAGGTAGACAAGCCCTGTTTTTCACCGAGGGTTTTAATGCCCCTCGGCTACCCTCACCTGGTTTAACCCGCCAGTCGAGGCGGTGTGCCGGGGTGTGGCCGCTGTGCATGCAACAGCTACTTGGAGCCACAGGGGAGAGCTGAGAGGTAGGTGGGTACCAATTGTGGAAGAGCCACTTCCGAAGGAAGTGCGACTGCCCCTTTACCTGAGTTACTACCCCTTTCTGACCTCTCCATACACCACCTTATGGGGTTATTCCTTATGGTTCTACCAGAAGAGAGATATCACTTTTGCTTTTCAATTTGCTTCCGAATTTTTCCAAAATACACTTATTTCTTAAGATGGAATCGCAAAAGCAATTTTATTCTGCTTCCAAGTGTTAGCAAGAAGCAAATTAATAAGACACGTTTTCCCTTTCCGACCTGGCGCACCAAGAAAGAATAGTCCAACTCATCCTTTTTTAACGTTCTTACTACTGTTTTTCGTAGCACCTTCTTTTCAAACATATATACATTATTGCTTGTTAAAAAAAACCTCATCATTATTATTTTCTGTCATACATACTTCAAATATAAAATACACAGTGATTGTGTTGAGTTGTTTTATTTAAACTTTCCTTTTCCGGGCACGCCAGTCCGTTTGCGGGAAGCAATAGTGGTAGGACCTCGATTCCTTCAGGGAAGTACCTAGGTTTAATTTTTAATTTTTGTATTTATTTAGGTTCTTATGTGTCCTATCTAGCCTTCACTTTCTTTCCTTTCCCTGACGAAGGCCTTGTGGTCGTAACGTTGGCTATTTTCTTTGTCTTTTGTCCTCGTAAGACGAATTACCTTTTTTCGATTTTTTTTTCACACCCATCCATTGTACTCCACGTCTTACAGCAGTTCCCCTCAACTTCCTCGACTTTATATATATATTTTTTTTGACTGCACCGTGTCTCTGTTATCTCGTGTCTCTATCTACCTATCCTGCATATCCCCCCGATCCTATCCTATCTCTCCTTTCCTAGTATTGCATATCATTTTATATCCTATTTATTTATTTTCGTATTTTCCTACTCTTCTTTCATACCTTATATTACTGCACTCTATCCAATTTATTTATTGTTTCATTTATCTCTATTTTCATTTTGCGTGTTTTATATTTTATTTATTAATTATTTATTTTATATTTTATTTTCTGGGTGATTCACTTTTCTCCTGGTTCTTTCGCCACTATGCCCTCTCTGAAATATTTCATCAACTCTCTCCGTGTGTCGGTCACCACCAGCTTTAGCTCCCTGCCTCCTGATATATCCCGTGCCGCTATTGACTTTGCATTCGTTACTTTCAAGAAAACCAGATTCACCTCTCATCTCCACTTTATTCATACCTGCCTCCACCACAAATTTCTTCCCAATGGATTCTCTTCCAATTTTCACCCATCTGCTGGTACACTCAATCCAAGGGAACAACGTCTCCTACAACGAATTGAAACCAGATGTGGCTTTCAACGTATGCGCGTAGTGGCTGCCAGTCACTCCCGCCTTCTATCGGATCTCAGTGCCCAACAGTCACAGCTTCTGCTTCACTTACGTTGTCTCACCTCCAACAAAAACAGATTTCCTTTTCCGGGCACGCCAGTCCGTTTGCGGGAAGCAATAGTGGTAGGACCTCGATTCCTTCAGGGAAGTACCTAGGTTTAATTTTTATATTTATTTAGGTTCTTATGTGTCCTATCTAGCCTTCACTTTCTTTTCTTTCCCTGACGAAGGCCTTGTGGTCGTAACGTTGGCTATTTTCTTTGTCTTTTGTCGTCGTAAGACGAATTACCTTTTTTTCGATTTTTTTTTCACACCCATCCCTTATTATTTAATCAGAAGTTTCTCATATTGGTGAGACACGACCCATTTAACCGAGACACATGGATAACGCCTGTTATATTAGGACACATGTCGAAATAAAGATCTTTCCTATTGGTGTATTGTGTAGCTTTGAGCTAGTTTATTTTATTAGGGCCCAAAAATAAAACTTAAATATTGCCTTACTTTGGCGAGGCGCAACCCGTTTGAGTCTGGAAAATGAACAGAAACTGCTTTGTAAAATGTAATTAAATTTGATTTAAAATGTAATAATAACTTTTAAATACTACATCAAAGTAATTTTTTGATATTTTCGCATAAAGCGTTTGTGTTTGTTTAAATAATTTAAATTGCTATGTAAAATAAAGAAATCTAGAGTGGTAAATTACAAACTTTAATAATAATTTTGCCATTTTGATTGTTCCCCTTGATTCATAATTTTACCATTTGAATTCTTCACTTGAAAACATCGGTAGAAACATTATGTTACCTAGACATTTTCTAAATTTTAGTACTAAGAGGGGATGAAAGTTTATTTTTACAAAATTCTGAAGCACGTCAAAACGAATGAATGCATAAATCTGCTTTGTCAATCAAAATAAACATACATTCAAATAAATTGAATACATATTTGACAAAAAACCACCAGCTTATTATTTTATTAAACCGAAGCGGTAAAAACCAAATTATGTGACCTGACAACCTGTGAGAAAATAATTTCCATTGAAACTGTCCTTCAACGATCATAGCTATCTGATAATTTTGTTTTCTGCAACAGCTAAAGATTTTACTATAAAATAACTTAAAAATAATTGCAACAGGAAAAAAGCGACTATCGAGTGAATTTGGTTTTTACATATGTTGATACAGTTATTTAAACAACCAGACTAAATCCAGGCATTTTCTAAATTTTAATACTAAGCGGGGACGAAGGTTTATTTAAAAAATTCGGAAGCACCGACATACCATAAGTGAAAGCGAATAAGTCTGCTTTTTCACTAAAAATAAACATACATTCAAATTTTGACCACGCATTTTAAAAATGATGTAAAAAAAAATAATACCATGTAATATTTTCATTAAGATTAAACACGCACTGTGGATGTTCATGCTCAGAGAACATTCACTGGTTTTAATATATGTATCGATACAGCTCCGATCCAATTTGAAGCCGCTTGGCCAAATGAGTGCCATTAAAATTAAATAATAATAATAATAAATTCTTTAAGCACCAAACACGGCGCATAAGGCAGAAACCAGTGCTCTCCAGGTTGTTCGTTGTGACGCCACTCCTCTTAGCTCTTGCACATTATTTAGGCCCAACGTTCTTCCTTCTCTTATTATTGTTCTTCTGAGTGTTTCTTTTGGTCTTCCTTTTTTCCTCTTACCCTCAGGAACCCAAGTGAGCGCCTGTAGTGGTATTCTGTTGTTTTGCATTCGTAGGACATGACCGATATATGACCATCGTCTTTTCCTTATATAGTTGGAGACATATTTCTGCCTAGAGTCTTCTCTTATTTGTCGATTAGTCTTGAATTCTTTCCAACTGATGTTCATGAGTTTTCTAAGACATTTGTTCTCGAATGTATTCAGCTTGTTCTCCAATGATTTTGTTATTTTCCATTAAAATTACATAGTTAAAAAAAAGGAAGTGCTACAGAAAACTGTTTTTTTTCTTCTATTTCCTATTAAAGTAAAAATGTTTAGTTAACCATTTTTAATTATCTTGTAAAATGTGCAAACGTATGGTCATTAATAACAAACATAAAATAACAGTTTTAACATTTGTGTTACGGCCCTTGATATGTGTTGGGTAAGTATATATTTGATTATGGCCCCTGATAAATAAATGGCTTCCATACATTTCTTACGAAAAACTTTAATTAATTATAATGTCATAATTACAAAATTAAATTAGAAAATAACTGCATGTCGTACCCCGGCGGTAACTAAAGAGCCTTTCTGCCAAAATTCATCAAGAAATAATAAGGCATGCGGATTTGTATTGAGAACATACAAACATACTTTGCCTTTTATTTATATAGATATCTGTACATTTATTAATTAAAGTAGAAATTTGGTAAAGAAAGTAGATATTTAAAAAAAAAAAAAAATTTTTTTGACTCGTTTTGGCGAGGCGCGTCCAGTTCAACCTTGTCGGTTATATTAGGGCGCATGTCCAAATATAAAAGACCTTTAGGTATGGGATTAGTAGATATGTATTACACAAATTGCAAAGTTGGACAATTATAATGTGCTATTGTCTTTGTTCATCTTTTTGGCTATTGGGGACTTCTGGGTCTATTTCTTCAAGGTAACTATTACTTATCTAGTTCAGGTTCCTCCACGGGGTCTATGTAGGGTCCTGGACCCGATGTCCTGCCTACATTCGTGGATGTTGATGCGAACACACAGCCTCTTACATCCAGGTGCAGTGATCGCCGCAGACGCTACTGTCTTGCTCTGACAGTACGTTTCTAGCATATGGCCTTTCCTTCATAAACGTGTCCATAGCAGCAGTGGCGTACTAAGCCAGGTGCGAGGGGGCGGTCCGCCCCGGGTGACTGCCTGGAAGGGGGTGTCATCGGACACTATTATGAAAGTACGTCATGTTAAAAATATACGTGCAGGTGTCGTTCTTTATGGGGGAGGGTGCCAAAGGTAGGATCCGCCCTGGGTGCCAAATACTTTAGTGCCGCCTCTGCATAGCAGCACCTTCAAGTGGTGAGCACGTTGTCACAGAGTTTGCTATGATGGTGACCGAGTGCCTGGCGGTAAAACCGGGTCGGGAGTAGTTTGGGACCCATTAAGGTGCAGTCACAATATCCACCGGCGAGTGTACCTTGCTGTGGCCTGCACAAACCCAAACTCCAGGGCATGGATTGAATTCCGGGTAGATGAAGCTCGCAAGCCTTGGATGACAGTTCATCTAGGAGAAGAAAAACTCTGATTTTAAACCACCTGCTGCCTTGCAGGTACGCTGGGGACAGTCAAGGGCTAAGGGCAGTAAACCCAAAAACAAGTGCTTGCTGAAATCGGATGTGCCTGGCCGAAAGGCGCAGATATGACAGCCCACTACGACACAATCTTTTTTCCGCTCATATTGAGCAAACGACGACGAAGAAGAAGGTCCTTCCGCTACAGACGCCCCCGTCAATAATCAGGTGTTGATTTCCAAGATCTTTATTTCCCTGGACAGGCAGCGCAATGCTACTCTCGGGCGAATGGCAGTGGTGGTCCTTTCATTACTCAGGCTGCGGCCTGTTATGCTTCAGCTCAGAAGCTTTTGTTATGATTCTCTCGCGGATAAGAAACCTGAAACATATGCACAGATTATGGTATATGTTTCCTACCAACAAAGGCGATCATCTGATGATTATGGGCCACTAAAGATCAGAACCTTCATTTAGACAACAAAGCCCATGAGGTCGTGATCATGTCAATCATATTAGTACGTTATAATAATAATAAATTCTTTAAGCACCAAACACGGCGCAAAAGGCAGAAACCAGTGCTCTCCAGGTTGTTCGTTGTGATGCCACTCCTCTTAGCTCTTGCACATTGTTTAATCCCAACGTTCTTCCTTCTCTTATTATTGTTCTTCTAAGTGTTTCTTTTGGTCTTACTTTTTTCCTCTTACCCTCAGGAACCCAAGTATTATCGAAACAGAACCAGGCTCGACAGTGTACATGACAGTACGTTATACAATCAATAAAATACACCAGTAGACTATATGCATCATTTACAAATGTTTCTGAATTCTGTCTTGATTACTTCTCTTTGATCCTAAGTTAGGCCAAACTTTATTTTCCCTTTCCCATCAACGAAATTTTGAATTGAATGAAGAAACGAATGAAGCGAAGAAGCAGTGGAGGAAGAAGAAATAGAAGACGAACTCTTTCGCATTCAGCATTTAAAAGCTAAGCCTTGGAAAGGGCTGTAAGCTCATATAGCTAGTATTATGTCGCCCTGACAAGGACTTCTAGCTGTGTCATGCTGCTCAGGATTATGCAGGTTATATTTAGTTGGAACCAATTTCAATTATCAGCACAAGTTTTAAAGTACCAAGAAAAAGATAGCAGGTAATTCAAGGTCAATGATAACATTAATATTTAAATATTACAGCAATTTACATAACACCAAAATGCTTGTAACCCAACGATTAATATAAGTTTAACATACCCTTCAGACACAGTATTGCGGATCGGAGATATCACTTATATAGGTCTGCTCACAAGCAGGTCAGTTTTGCTTTTGTCAGCTATGGCCTGTAGTTATGTGGCTTCGACAAACGTGTGTGAGTCCGCTGGACGCCAATTCAGTTATGAAATTTTGAGAGATCAGTATTTGTTCGTTCGTTTGTTTGTCTGCTAACGTTGCTGTTATACCCTGTTCAACCTGAAAATTGGTTATAGTTGGGGTATATTGTGCGTTTAGTTTCTTCGGTGCTAGCCAGTTGTTAGTCCTGAAAAGGACTGGTCCTAAAAAGGATCACTAGCTGACTGTCTGGATACCTCTTCGCTGCTTGTCTGTTTATGGTGTCGTGGCGTGTTCATGGTGTTCATATCCTGCCTCCCTATCTGGCTTGTGTGGTTTTGTTTGTTTTTGCCCTCCTCGTTTCTGATTCTTGTGTCTTCCTTTTCTCCTGTATTTGAAATAAAGCCTTTTCTATTATTGCTGGGAGAAGTTTTTCTAGTGTTTCCTCTATGACTTCTTCGTCTGATTGCTCGTTTGTTTTGGTCGCTCTTGTGTTTGATGTCATTTCCTCTACGGCTCTTCGCTCTGCTTCGATTCTCTTGAGGATTTCTGAGTTTTCTTCCTTCAGTTCTGTCAGCTTCTTGACGTCTGTTTCTATCTGTTGCTGGATTCTTTTCATGTCTTCCAGCATATCTCTAACGTTCTGTTGATCGATTACGTCTTCACCACTGTCGGTTTCATCTTCGGGAGTCTGCTTGCTTCTGTTTTCGACCTGTAGTTTCATTTTCATTTCTTTGACTTCAGCGGTCAGCTTGTGTAACTGTCGTCTATCAATCGTGCGCTGTTTTTCTGCAACATCCGTAGCCACTTTGTGTTTTGCCTCTCTGAAGGGGAGGTTTTGGGATACCGCTTCCTTCAGTATGTTCTTAGTTTCTTGGAACATCGGGCAGCCTCGGTACCTTGCCCCGTGATTTCCGAGGCAGTTAGCACAGGTACGGTTTGTGTTAATTGCTTTGTAGTTGTGGTCCTCCTTCGCCCTGGGGAAGTCGCCATATAGGTGGTTTCCCGCGCAGTATCGGCAGACTGTATCTCTCCTGCATGTTTCTTGGTGTGTGAAAACTGTTGGCAGTTAGAGCACTGCATGACCGGAGGGATATATGGTTCTGTCTTTTTTGTTGTTGTTTGGAGCATCAGTCTCTCGGGTCTTGTCGATCCTTCAACCGTTACTATCATCAGATTGGTGTCTTTCTTGTTCTAGGTTTTCAGCCTTTCTACCTGTGTGATTTTTACATCTGCGTTTTCAGTTTGTAGGTAGCTGTGTACATCGCTTGCGGGCCATCTGGTATCCACCCCTCTTATTACCAACTTCTTTGTCGTCTTGTATTTTTCCACCACCACTTTTATCTGGTGGGGCAACTGCACTTCTTTTGGACCGGCCTCCAGTTCTGTCATCAGCGAAGTTGTTTTGTCTGTGCTGTTGAACGAAAGCACGACTCCATTTTCGTGCCTCCCTACTTTAGAGATGCCTTTCCTGCCAGTAATTGTCTCGAGGATACAGATCACTTTGTCATCTGGTAGGGCCCTGAGTGAGGCCTCGCCTCCAGACATCTGCGTGATCTTAACGATCCTCTCGTGTATCGCATCTGTGTCGCCTTTCTTGCTAGCCTTTGTTCCCTCTTTCCTTCTCCGGTCCCGGTCAGGACTAGAATCATGCACCTGTTCGCCGTCGGAAGGAGCCTTTTCTTGATCCAGAGCTTTTGGGTAGTTGTCAGTTCTTGTTTTGTCCTGACTAGGTCTAGTTCTTTGCTGTCCTCACATAATTTCTGCAAGACTTGTAGAAGCTCTGTATAGCATGAATCAGAGGTTCTGGAATGTTCTTCCTTGCCAAACAGTCCCAAAGTTTGCTCCAGGGGACCCTGTCAAACGCCTTTTCCAGATCTATGAAACAGAAATGGATCTCGCTCTTATACTCAAGGGCCTTTTCACTCAGCTTGAGTGTGAAGATTAGGTCTTGAGTACTTCGGTGTGCTTGGAATCCACACTGGACCTCATCCAATTGTGGCTCAGCTAGGCATCAGAGTCTCTGCTCTAGGATTCTAGAGTAGATTTTACCAGGGACACTGAGAAGGGATATGCCTCTATGGTTTCCACATTGTCGATTGTCCCCCTTTTTGAAAATTGGTGTTATGATGGCCATCTCCCAATCCTTTGGTATGGTCTTGTTGCACCACGCTGCCTGTAGGACCCTTAAGAGTAATAGGTCGCCTGATGCTCCCATGTACTTAACCATTTCTGGAGTTATACCATCTTGCTCTGCTGCTTTGCCCATCTTGATTTTCTCCAGTGCTGCCTTCAGTTCTTCCATCTTTATGTCATATTCACCATCATTGGTTTTCTGTGCTAGTGTTTATCATTTCTGATGCTTCACCATACTCACCATCCAGGAGTTCTGAGAAATATTCTTTCCATCTTTCCATTACTTCCTTCGGGGCAGTAAGCAGTTTGCCTTGCTTGTCCTTTATAATCTACACTAACCGCCTAAATTGGACAAGTTGTGTGGAGAAGTGCCCTCATCACAAAACTGACGAAACCTCGGCTGCAGTAGTCATCGATTCTAAGCTAAGTGCTTACTAAAAGGCAACAGCAAAGAACATTAATATTCCTCTATCCAGTCTCTATGAAGATAAAACTTTCATCTAAAATTCACCATCATTTTGTCGCTTTTTTAACCCGTTAAAACTAAGTGATTATTAAATGTGTTACATGTTATTTTAAAACTAAACAACCATAGTTGATTCGGTTATTATATGTATGAAAGCAAACGTACAAGCAAGACTCTTCAATATATATACATCAAGACATATATTTACCAATATAGAGCTAATTCTTAGAAAGGAATTTCGCTGGATTTACACGAGCTGGGGACTTGAACGGGCTAAAACAATTGCTTAATTTATCATAAAAGGCAGCGGACCAATATAAGTTAACAATTGCCCTGCCAATGCAGCATTGTTCTTGACTTGGGAAGTATCTAATGTAGGGTTCCCATAATGTTTTGTTTAAAAACCGGGACATTTCCAAATTTTTACCTAAAAAAAGCGGGACATTTTGTAAAAAAACGGGACATGTTAAAAATTAAGGTAAAGCACAAATAAATCTATTATATATTATATGTTGCACTTAAAATAAGATACTGGTATAAAAATACCCACATTAACTAACACAACTTCCACTTTAAAAAAGAATTCTAAATTACAAACATACTTAATTAGAAAAATCGCACCTTTAAAAATACACAAGAGTCAAGTTTATATTTCAGATTCATCAGAATATTTATCAGATTTATGGGCCTGTTCAAGAAGTTTTTTTTTCTTCTGATATTTGGACATAGAACTCAGCACAAGAGAAATCCTTAAAATGGGTCTTTATAATGGTTAAAGCTTTCACTGTCTCAATTTTAAGTCTGTTCTTTTCGTCTGTCCAAAGCGCATTTTTTAATAAAAAAACACGTTCAACAGCTGCATTGGATCCTGGCAGTGCCAAACAAAAACTAACTAGGCATTTCAGGTTCTCAGCATTTATATCCTGCTTTGTAAAATGAGCGAACATCTCACACCATTTTTCACTGACACTTTGATCCTTCAGTTCACTCCACACATCAAATTTGCTTTCACAATATTTTTTCACACATGCAAACTCATCAAATAAGTCCTCTTCATTCACAGTAAAATTTGGTGACACTGTCTTCATGAATATGTAGCTTTCTTGGATGTTCTTCCAAGTCACAGACTCCTTTCCCTTCAAATTGATCCAATCCATAGACTGAAGAGGTGTAAGAAATGGTGTACACCACTCCTGAATATATTCAATGCAGGTGTCATAGAAATCTACTGCATAGCTTTGAAACTTTTCAACTGTTATGTGTCCTTCTTTTTCTAATTCTTGCAACTGATTTCTCACAGTAGTGGTAAGAAATTTTTCTGCCTTCCTGTAGTTTAATTTTCCACCAGTTTGTTTACTTCATCCTTCACTTCAGTTACTGTTGTCTCTTGCTTTTCAACACATTTGATGGTATCAGAAAAGGTTTTTAACTGGCTGGCAATGAAATGCAGGAGTGTAATTGAAAGTGGATTTTCAAAGAAATGTTTGAGACTGGTAGGACATTTGTGAATGTAAAGGAAATATGACTTCAATGCAGGGATAATGTCAATAACTCTCTGGACTGCAGGCAAGAGAGAGAGCCATCTTGTCTTGCTGTTACCCAAAACAGTTTTATATTCTGTATTGGTGAATTTTTGTTCGAGATTCAAACCGAGGGTTCACTGTAACCGGAAATTAATAAAGTAACACTACTAAAACACGGAATAAAATCCGTTACCCAAAGATTTTTTTTTCAGGAAGGACCCTTAAAAAGCGGGACATTTGGAATAAATTCGGGACACCGGGACATTTTATCAAAAAAGGGACTGTCCCGAGAAAAACGGGACGAATGGGAACCCTAATCTAATGAAAACTCCCTTGAGATAGAAGCATCATTATCCTTCTATCTACAACTCTGCCAAGAGTAATCTTGTGCGAAGGTAGAGACCTTTGGAGGCCCATATTAGATACTCTTGAGTTTTGGCCACTATTGGACCACAACTACAGAGCTAAGGGGAGGCAATCCGTGACAATAACAAGTGAACAATAAGAGACAGAAAGTAACAGACACAACAAGTGTCACGGAGGGTTTTG
The DNA here is from genome assembly GCA_024509875.1 of Oreohelix idahoensis. Classification (NCBI taxonomy): domain Eukaryota; kingdom Metazoa; phylum Mollusca; class Gastropoda; order Stylommatophora; family Oreohelicidae; genus Oreohelix; species Oreohelix idahoensis. Next base: position 95,885 of record JAMPIV010021294.1, on the reverse strand, counting down.
AGGGTATTTTGCATGTATGAAGGTTCCCATGCTCCAGTGGGAGTTTGTTAGTCATTTGAGTTGTTGTGAGTGGGAAATGCTTGCCTTGTAATATTTTAGTTACAAGCAATGTTGTGAGCAGAGATCAAGACAAGCTGCTAGCTGTAGTTAGGCGTGAATGAAGATCAGTGGAGCGTGGAAGGTTTTCACGTGTTTGGTGAATACAAATGAAAGGGGTCAGTCAGTGAGACAGATGTGTGTGGGGTCAGTAGTGTGTTGAGTTAGTAGAGAGTTGAGTCAGTAGACAGGAGACAGCGAAGAGCGTAGAGAAGAGAAAGGTGGATGTCTATAGTAGTGCGCGAGTAGAGGGCCAGAGTTGTACAGTAGGTTTATGTAGTAGCCTATTTTGTGGCTGTAGTTATCCGAGGATCAGAGTGATTGTAGAATACTCGGGATTTGTTATGTCTCCAATATTTGTAATGGCCCTGCGCCCATTGTGACTTATTTGTGATATAGATTCACGGAGATTGATATGGTTGTTGGAGTTGGTGTATTTACTCCTTAGACAGTGAGCTAGACGAGTGGTGTATAAGTGTTGTTTGACTTTCTACATCCACCCACATACACGCTACTCATCACACAAGTGAACAACGAGAGACAGAAAAAAAAAAACAGACACAACAAGTGCACATGCTCACTTCCAGAACCGGACACGAACGTGTGTGGGCTCCGGACAAGTAACATGTGGCAGGTGGGACACATCTCGTCAAATGCCAAGCAGGTATGCGTTGTCTGTTCAGTGTTTCATCTTCCAGGTTGTATTTTCAAATTTAGCATCCCAAATTCTCTGACAGATCTTCAAGATGTAACATGACTTGACGAGGGAGACAGAACTAGCGAAAAGCAAAAACACTTGTAAACTATTTTAAGTAAACAAATGCATACGTAGCTGCAAATTGTCGAACAGGAAGCAGTGGTGGCCAAGCATCTTATAAAAAGTGTAAACAGGTTAAGGTTGTTTACTTCGCCATTGGACTTCTGATTGCCACAGACGTACAACTACTACCTTCTTTTCTGCCACTTACAGTGATTCTAGAACATACTTTATAGCTTCTGCTTCTTCATCTGTACTTTCCAGCTCCCTGTTGAGAAAAGGCCTTTAGTAAACGCACGCCAAGTCACCTGTTGCGTGCCATCAGCTGAAAGTCTCTCCATGTCTATTTTTGATTGCTTATTTGAATTATTTCATTTAGTTGACTTGTTTTTCACCCGTGTGTTACTGGGGCCCGAAAGGGGAACAAAGAATAGTAACAATGTACCCTACCATGCATGTCGTAAAAAGCGACTAAGGAGGGTTGGGCATGGGGCTGGTTACCCTATCCGTAAAAAAAACGTCAAACACGGGCAAGTCAAATAAAGAATATAAATCAACTCAGCGGCCCAAGACAGAAGAAGGTCCTCTGGAAAGGAGGCGCATGAAGCAACCCAGAGAAAGCAGAAAGGAGTCTGGGTTGCCGACTAACCTTTTTTCGTCTAGGAAAATCTCCAGGATTGTCACCCTGAATGTTCGCACTCTGTGTGAACAAGGGAAAACTGCATATATAGCAGCAGAAACGAAAAATTACAGGATTGATATCCTGGGTTTCTGCGAGACACGGTGGAAGGGCATAGAGAGGAGGCGATTGATCACAGGAGAAATGGTGTTGTCCTCAGGACATGAGGAGGAAAGAGCCCACCACAGTGAAGGGGTGGCTATAATGCTGTCTTGGGAAGCACAGAAGGCACGTATAGCATGGGAAGGAAAAGGACACCGAATTATAACAGCAAGGTTAAATCAGCCAAAGGGACCGAAGACGCAGCAAAAGAGATGATTGCAGTCAACGACTCATAGCTTGACTGCTTGCGTCAGTGTCATCGAACCAGAGCTGACCAAGACCCTACTCCACCTCCAAGTGGTGTTCCTGGAAACAAGCTGCATCACTGCAGTCTGGCCGAGAGAGTAGGGATCGAAAAGGGAAGGCAAACCCGGTCCCAAAAAAATGCCGTGCGGAAGTCGGATGTACGAAAGGCGCAAATATCGCGGCTTCGCTGAAACGGCGACACAACGCAACCAACGTCCTTTTCAGGACGAACGAGGAAGGAGATATCAGCCACAAAGAAAGTAAATATAAACATCAACCAATGTTATGCACCAACAAACGATAAAGAAGAATCTGAGAAAGAAGACTTTTACACCAGACTACAAAATGTCTTGGACAAAAAAAAAAAAAAAAAAAAAAAAAGAAAGGACATCACAATTTTGATGGGGGACCTAAACGCAAAAATAGGAACAGACAACACCGGCTTTGAAGAAATCATGGGAAAGCATGGATTAAGTATGATGAACGAGAATGGGGAACTATTAGCTAACTTTTGTGCTTCAAATCAACTAGCTATAGGAGGAAGCATATTTCCACATAAAAGAATACATAAAGCATCATGGATATCACCAGACCACAGAACTGATAATCAGATTGATCACATATGCATAAGTAAGAAGTTTAGGTCATCATTGCATGATGTAAAAGTATGTAGAGGAGCAGATGTGGTATCAGACCACTATCTTCTGTTGGCTAAAACACAATTAAATCCAATAAATTTATTACAGTAATATAGCTATAGACAACAGTATAATGTATAATCTAAGAAATCAGGAAATAAGAGAAACATTTTCAATCACAGTTTCCAACAAATACCAAGTACTCCAACAGCTGGAAGATGAAACAGATACGGAAGACCACTGGCAACAAGTAAAACGTATATGGAACGACACGTGAAAAAGTACTGAGAAACATCAGCACAAAGCATGGATAACAACAGAAACCATTAGCAAGATAGGAGAAAGGAAAAACAAGAAAGCAGATTTAAACAGAAGCAAAACCAGAAGCTCCAAAGCCAAGGCTTATGAAGTGTACATAGAAGCAAACAAAGAAGTAAGAAGAAACATCAAAAGAGACAAGATGAAATATATTGATGTTTTGGCAAGGGAAGCAGAGGAAGCTGCAGCCAAAGGAAATATGAGGGACCTGTACAGTAACACAAAGAAGCTGACAGGGAAATATAAAGAATTGAAAATTGCTTAGTAATATACAAGAACAAATGAAGAGATGGACAGAACATTTTGAGGAACTTCTCAATAGACCATCTCCAACTAATCCCCCAGACATCCATCCAGCAGAAGAGGAGCTACAAATAAGCTGTGAACGACCAAGTAGATAAGAAATAAAGAAAGCCATAAAGCTTCTGAAAGAGAAATCAAGTCCAACACGAAAATAAGAATCTTTAACTCAAATGTGAAGTCAGTCCTATTGTATGGCTCTGAGACATGGAGAGCAACAAAAACAACAACCAAAAAGCTACAGACTTTTATAAACGGGTGCTTGCGTAGAATAGAAGGACTGAAATGGTATGACAAAGTCACAAATGTGGAATTGATGACAAGAACCAGACAAGTGCCAGTGGAACAAGAGTTGAGAAGAAGACGCTGGCGATGGATTAGGCACACATTGAGGACACCTGTTGATAGCATTACAAGGCAGTCCTTGTTCTGGAATCCACAGGGAAAGAGAGGCAGAGGTAGACCAAAAAAAAAAAACACACGGAGAAGAGAACTGGAAACAGAGGTGAAAATGATGAGAAAACATGGAAAGAACTTGAGCGGATGGCACAGGACAGGAAGACTTGGCATGTGTTTGTTGAAGGCCTTTGCTCCTTGGGGAGCTAAAGGGTATTGATTGACTTGTTTATATTGTTTTTTGAACTTTTTTGTGGCTTAGCGTTTCTGTAGAAAACCTGGTCCTTTGCCCAGCGCTGCTTTGTCGCTCTTTACAACATGTATGATAGGTTACATTGTAAATAGTCCTTGTTCCCTTTTCGAGACCCGATAACACTTGACTGACTTCGTAGTATAAGGCCTTTATTTCCCCGCGGTGTCTATCCATGAACCTAAATAAAACGTCACCTTTACAACCTTTCAATCAGTTACATTTTTTTTTTTGAACTGAGGATGAAAAATATCCAGCTGAACCTCTGGTGGTTATTATTGGGATATATAGTGTCTTCAAGTCCAGATAATATGTTTAGTTGCCGAAATGCCAAAGTGGCATCGCATCACCTTGTCAATTATTGGAAATAGACCGAATAAAAGTTACCAAATTAGTGTATGTATGTGTGCCTGTTTATTACCCTAAAATGATCGGTTCGTCACATTTGTCATGGTGTGACACAACTACAGCAAATAATTTAACAAAAAACCAAAAAAAAAAAAAAAAAAAATGCGGGAGAAGTGTAAATGTTTACTCAGATATTTAATTGACTTTCATTTGTCATAAGTAATATGTTTTATAACAACCCCACTCGACCTTCACTTTTCCTACCATATACCCACCAATCACTATACAGTTTGTTCATTTTTATTCTTCTTAAATACTGTTTGACTATAGTATATTGTTCCATTGATCTGTTTGTTCAATTAGTGGAGATTAATTCGCTTGAGAAATGCAAATAGTAATAAATGAAACAATCACAAACAAAACTGGCGAATAGTTAAACTACAGACCATGTGTTACCGGGGTCCGAAAGAGGAACAAAGAATAGTTAGACTGTAACCTACTAAGCTTGTCGTAAAATACGACTAAGGAGGTTTGGTTAATCCCATTATGTGGAAGACGAATAACAATGTTATTCGTCTTCCACTACACATTACTGGACACAAGTATTTCGGCCTTTATTTGGTCTATACTTGCTGATAGGAAAGTTATATTAGTGATTGCGTCTTTAAACTGTCTGGGTCGTCCACGGGTCCTATATACCATAGTTGTGTGAGTGTCATGAGAATGACCTCAGCCAATAATACACTTTGTTTGGGGTGCAAAATTGGCTGAGCGTCCTTTCACGATGTACTTGTCACAGCAAGGCGATGGCGTCATTTGGTTGGACCTAGGTTCGATTCCCGGTACGCATATCACTTATATTTTCTTGTCTGTTGTCTAGTGCCATCCTTTATGTCCAACGAGTACCTGTTAATTACCTTTATTTATTGATTTACTAATTTATTTACCCATTATGTGAAAAATTCCAACCAATGATAATAAAAATCATAAATAAATATATCAACGAATATCATGGCAAAACCACCAATGTGAAACTGATGACAAGATCACCTATGCGGAATTGATGACAAAACCACCAATGTGGAACTGATGACAAGATGACCATTGTGGATCCACTGTCACTCTTCTCCGTCTTGCTGAACTGGTCCTTCAACTGAATTCCTTTGAATTCAATGGTCAGTTTTTTGACCAAATTAGTGGTGTTGCCATGGGAACGAAGATGGGTCCCAGCTATGCCTGTCTATTCATGGGCCACTTGGAGCATCAGATATGGCAACAATACTCCGGTCCTTTCCCTGGGTTTTACCGCAGATATATCGATGATGGCATAGGTCTCACAGATATGTCTGAGACTGATTTACACCGCTTCATCGACTTTGTGAACCACTTTCACCCAACCATCAAGTTCACCTCCCTCGTCTCCACAGTATCTGTCAACTTCCTTGACATTACTATTTCTATCACGCCCTCCGGCCTTAATACCTCAGTATACTACAAGCCGACAGATGCCCACAGCTACCTCCTGTATACCTCTTCTCATCCTCGGGCCTGTCGTGACTCCCTTCCTTTTTCACAACTTCTCCGCCTCCGCCGTTTATGCCAAGACGACGATGACTTCCACTTACGAGCAAATGAGATGTTGGATTTCTTCCGTAACAGACTTTATCCAGAACATGTTCTCACCTCTGCTCTCCAACGTGTGCTCCCCATCTCTCGTCTGGAGGCCCTCAAACCTCACCATAAATCCACTTCGGATAGAGTCAAATTAATCTTGACCCATCACCCTCACAGTACTACTGTCAAACAGATCCTTTTCCGCCACCTCCCTATCCTCCAAGCAGAGCCTCTGACCCAAAAAGTATTCAGTGAAGCACCTTTGGTGGCATATAGACGTGACAAGAACTTGAAGGATCTTCTTGTTCACAGCCGTCTCCCAAAGGAGAATGCCACTCAGTTTGGCACACTACCCTGTGGTCGGACACGATGCAACACGTGCAAGTATGTCATCTCAACCCAGAAGGTGTCCTTTCCTAAGGCTACGTACACCATCACTAGTAGCTTCACGTGTGAATCGCGCAATGTCATTTATACGATCATATGTAAACGTTGCTGCAAAACCTATATTGGCCAAACAGGCAAACGACTTGGGGACAGATTCAGCCAGCACTTAAATGACATCGCTCAGCAAAAGTCAACACCAGTTGCTATACACTTCAATGGTCCTGACCACCATGGTCCCATCGACATCCAGGTCACAGCGATCCGATCCTGCTCCTCTGACACTGCCAGCCGAGAACAGCTTGAGAACCGTCTTATCCACCGCATGGGGTGTCTAAAACCAGCCGGTCTCAACACTTTTCACACCTTTGTCTGAGGTCACCCTCTCCTCTCTTGCTCTATTTTACTCTTTCCACTCTTATCCTATTCTTCTACTTTTATTTCATATTTATTCATCTCCCACTCATTCTGTCCCCTTCTATTTCCAGTCCCCACTTTTATCACGTTGGGTAGTTTATTTTCCGGTTTCGTTTTTTAGTTTCTTAGTATGCATTGTGTACATCCGGCGGCGGAAGTCGCTTTCTGTTCAGCCACGCGCTTATTAACAGACAGCGATTTTGATAGAATTTCGGTTCTTGCCTTCAGGGAAGTACCCAGTTTTTATTTTATTTAGTTTTTATGTGTCCTATCTAGCCTTCACTTTCTTTCCTTTCCTGACGAAGGCCTTGTGGCCGTAACGTAGACTATTTTCTTTGTCTTTTGTCCTCGTAAGACGAATCACCTTTTTTCGATTTTTTTTCAAACCCATCCATTGTATTCCACGTCTTACCGCAGTTCCCCTCCACTTCCTCAATGTGGAACTGATGTCAAAATCACCAATGTGGAACTGAGGACAAAATCACCAACGTGGAACTGATGACAAAATCACCAGTGTGGAACTGATGACAAAATCACCAATGTGGAACTGATGACAAAATCACCAATGTGGAACTGATGACAAAATCACCAATGAGGAACTGATGACAAGATAACTAATGTTGAACTAATGACAAAATCACCAATGTGGAACTGATGACAAGATCACTAATGTGGAAATGATGACAAAATCACCAATGTGGAACTGATGACAAAATCACCAATGTGGAACTGATGACAAGATGACCAATTTAGAACTGATGACAAGATCACCAATGTAGAACTGATGACAAGATCACTAATGTGGAACTGATGACAAGAGCACCATTGTGGAACTGATGACAAGGTGACCAATGTAGAACTGATGACAAGATCACTAATGTGGAACTGATGACAAAATCACCAATGTGGAACTGATGACAAGAGCACCATTGTGGAACTGATGACAAAATCACCATTGTGGAACTGATGACAAAATCACCAATGTGGAACTGATGTCAAAATCACCAATGTGGAACTGAGGACAAAATCACCAACGTGGAACTGATGACAAAATCACCAATGTGGAACTGATGACAAAATCACCAATGTGGAACTGATGACAAGATCACTAATGTGGAACTGATGACAAAATCACCAATGTGGAACTGATGACAAAATCACCAATGTGGAACTGATGACAAAATCTGATATTCCAGGCATTGAAGGAAAATCACTAATGTGGAATTGATGACAAATTCACAAATGTGGAACTGATGACAAAATCACTATTGTGGAACTGATGACAAAATCACCAATGTGGAACTGATGACAAAATCACTAATGTGGAATTGATAACAAAATCACCAATGTGGAACTGATGACAAAATCACCAATGTGGAACTGATGACAAAATCACCAATGTGGAACTGATGACAAAATCACCATTGTGGAACTGATGACAAAATCACCATTGTGGATCTGATGCCAAAATCACCAATGTGGAACTGATGACAAAATCACCAGTGTGGAACTGATGACAAAATCACCATTGTAGAACTGATGACAAAATCACCATTGTGGAACTGATGACAAAATCACCAATGTGGAACTGATGACAAAATCACCAATGTGGAACTGATGACAAAATCACCATTGTGGAACTGATGACAAAATCACCAATGTGGAACTGATGACGATCATTGAAGAAATCTAACAGCATGGCAAGACATTCCTTGTTCTAGAATCCCCAGGGTTAGAGATGTAGACCGGAAGCAACATGGAGGAGGGAGCTCCTGGGAACAAATATGACAATGATGACGCAAGCATGTAAAGACCTTGATCTGATGGCACGTGACATGAGAATTTGGCATGGGCTATTTGGGGGCTTGTGATCCTTGTGACACTGAAGGGTAGTCATGACGACAGGTGATGATGATATATAGAGCCTCCACTGCTGCTGACTATCTTGTAAGAAGCTTGCAACTAAGACATTCATGTGCTCCTGCAGAGATGGTTTCTGTAGCAATATGTTGTAGATGATGAGGTTGCCATACCCCATATACAAGCTCACATTAGTCGCCTCTTACGACATGCGTGCTTGAGCAGTATTCATATTCTTTCTCTGTCTTAGGAAATCTTTTTTTTTTTAAATAAAATTTTGCCTCGTTTTGGCGAGGCGCGTCCCGTTCAACCTAGTCGGTTATATTAGGGGGCATGTCAAAATATAAAAGACCTCCAGGTGTTGATTAGGCTTAATTCTCTTAGGAAATACATGGTGTTCATAAAAGATTGTACCATTTTCAAAAAATTTATTCTCGGCCCATGATGTGGTACGAGGATGCTTTCTATCACAATAGTAAGATAATCCCTGCAAGTTTTTAAGCATACCTTACAAAGACTCATAAAAGTGCGCATGCGCGCAGCGGGTATTTCAAGTGAAACTTTCGCAGTTGAGTTGGAACCGGTAATTGTTACACGTCTCTCAACACACTGGTCAAGTAGGTAAAGAAAAAGAAATAGGTACATTCTTTTTGAGTCTTTGTAAGGAATGTTTAAAAACTTGCAGAGATTATCTTACTTTTGTGATAGAAAGCATCCTCGTACCACATCATGGGGCCGAGAATAAATTTTGTCAAAAGGGTACAATCTTTTATGGACACCCTGTAATGTTAACGTTTAACAATTGATATCATGTTAGTTCTGACTGCCATTCGAACGACTGGGGGATTGAAGTGGCATGACAAGGTCACTAATGTGGAACTGATGACAAGGTCACTAATGTGGAACTGATGACAAGGTCACTAATGTGGAACTGATGACAAGGTCACTAATGTGGAACTGATGACAAGGTCACTAATGTGGAACTGATGACAAGGTCACTAATGTGGAACTGATGACAAGGTCACTAATGTAGAACTGATGACAAGGTCACTAATGTGGAACTGATGACAAGGTCACTAATGTGGAACTGATGACAAGTTCACTAATGTGGAACTGATGACAAGGTCACTAATGTGGAACTGATGACAAGGTCACTAATGTGGAACTGATGACAAGGTCACTAATGTGGAACCGATGACAAGGTCACTAATGTGGAATTGATGACAAAAACCAGGCAAGCGCCAGCGGAATAAGAGATGTGAAGACGACGGTGGATATGGATATGGATATGACCTACTTTGAGGAAACCTGTTGATAGCATTACCAGGTAGTTCTTGTTTTGGAATCCTCAGTGAAAGAGAGGTAGAGGAAGACCAAATAACACATAGAGAAGACAACTGGAGACAGATTTAAAGAGGGTGATGAAGAGATAGAATGACCTTGAGCTGATGGCACGTGACAGGAAGACTTGGTATTAATTTGTTGAATGTCTATGCTCATTGGGGAGTTAAAGAATAATAATGATAATGATGATAATGATGGTGATAATGATGGTGATAATGATGATAATGGTGATAATGATGATTTATTACTTCTTTGCAGTCAAACATTAAAAAAAATTTACACATTTCGTTAATAAATCCAATCGTGAGTCTGGAGTGTCCTTCAAACTAACAACAACAACAAAATATTAAAATTTTCTTTTATTACATTCAGCGGTGGTTGAAACTGAGAAAATTGCATTCTAAACTTCATCCAGACTGAGATCGATCGTTAAGCACATGTCCAATATTGTTGCACGTGCTTAGAGAGGACTCACCTGGTTAATACAGATCCAGGTATGTTGATTAGCAGAAAAACGTGGCTGCTGTTATAATTATGGATGTTGTTGAAAGGAATGTTTGACATATGCCAAAATATTTTGGCCGCCATTACATTGGTTTATTACATACTTGTTGATGCCGTGAAGCGTAGTGGGAAGCTCACTTTTGTGTACTTGATCCAATTGTGTCCCATTGGCTGTTGTGAGCTCGTGTTGGTGTGCGGTTTCTGTGATGTTATCTATCGCATTGGCTGTTGTGAGCCCGTGTTGGTGTGGGGTTTCTATGATGTTATCTATCGCATTGGCTGTTGTGAGCCCGTGTTGGTGTGGGGTTTCTGTAATGTTATCTATCGCATTGGCTGTTGTGAGCCCGTGTTGGTGTGGGGTTTCTGTGATGTTATCTATCCATCTGTCTCTTGGTCTACCCGGTACTTTGAAACTAGACCTTCTATTGTTGTAGGTGCATAGCGGTAATTTATCGGGCTACATTGTTGTGGCGAGATGGATGTAGGATAGAAATAATAGATATAGGTAACAGAACTGGAGAAGATAACTGGTAAACAAGATGTAGGAATGACACAGGACAAGTCAGGTAGTTAACTGCACAGTTTTAAATGGTAGCTGTAGAAGACAGCTGTGAAGTCAGTCATCTTCTCGCTAGGCTTATCCTATGCTCCTAGGGTGTCTCTATTAATAGTTGATGTGAAATGTAGCTCGTTATTTGTCCCTACCAACTTAAAATATTAAATAATTCTTTTAATTTTCACAGAAGAACAAAATCCCGAACAGAACTGGAATTTAAATAAATCAATTAACTGCGAGTTATAATATATATCTGTACATTTATTAATTTAAAACAGAAGTTTGGTAAATATTGCAGATGGTATGTACACTAATCATAAGTTGGAAAATTATAACGTGTTCATGTCTTGTCATCATTTTGGCCATTGGCGACTTCTGGATCTTGTTTCTTCAAGGTAACTACTACTCTAGTTCAGGTCCTTCAACTACAGCGCTGATTTCCAAGATCTTTATTTCCCTAGACAGGTAGCCCAGTGCTACTATTCCGACGAATTGCAGAAGCTGTTCTTTAATCACCCACACTCAGAAGCATTTGTTGTGACTCTGTCTCGGATACGAAACCTGAAACATATGCACAGATTATGGTATCTGTTTCCCACCACCAATGAAGATCCTCCGATGATGATGGGCCACTTTAGATCAGAATCCCCATTAGCAACATAATCCTTAAGACTGTAGTCATGTCAATCAAAGAAATACGTTATACAACCAATAAAATACATCAGTAAACTATAGGTATCATTTACAAATTGTTCTGAATTCTATCTTGATTACTTCCCTTCGGTCTAAGTTAGGCCAAAGGTTCTTTCCCTTTAAAGATATTACATTAACGATAATATTAAATTGCACGAAGAAACGAATGAAGCAAAGAACCAGTGGAAGAATGTCACAAAACGGTTTGTGCGCTCTCATGTCCACTCCAGCAGTATTGCTTTACCTTTACTGTGCGGGTGAAAGTTTGATATTTCTCTCTCTCCCCTGCCCTAACCTCGCCCATTTCTGTCAACACAGAAAACTCATCCGAAGGTCAATGTTTGCATAACTTTCACACTTCAATTCACTTCATTTCGACCGTCCATCCCTGCGGGATTAACCAAGTCACAAAAATGCGACGATCCACACGGACTCCTTGTGAAAGGCTATCGTCGATGTTTGTACAAGATTGGAGTCATCCCTTTCAGTTCGTCAGAACTAAAAGACTCGCAATATTGGAGGTACGGATAAATCACGAATATGTCCAGACAGACGGTCGAATTGCTAGTCATAGTCTGATAACGACGTCTGAATTTCGTGGGATAAGCAAGTCAGATTATCCCCAATCTGAGAAGACATTTTAAAGTGTGATAGATGTAACTTTACCAAATAATAATCGGATGTTTACAGCCTAATTTTAGAAAGTACTGGTTTGAAATTTTGCACTAGATGAGTCATGCAAAATATTTCATCATAAAGTTGCCATAACTAAAACTTTCAAATAAGATTGGCTGGTATTTTGAGGCGCGAATAACAATTGCGTCGAATGGGCGTTTGTCTCAACCGACCGGAAAAGCTGGGGCAGTGTTGAAGGACTTTCGTGTGTGGTTACTGGTTGTGTTGCTTGAATTCTGATCGTGCTAATATTCGTACGCGAATGGGGTGAACCTCACCTTTGGTTTGTCGTAATGCCTGAACTTGGCATCAAGATGTAAACAACTGTTCATCTTATTAACTCAGCAACGTGATATAAAATACATAATTCATAATGGTTGAATGGTGTAACGTGATTCAACGAATAATGCCTCCGGTTCGAGTCCTTCACAATTTAATATGGATTACACATATACATAAACAGTTCAATTCACACATGAGGTACATGCATCAATCAATCAATAGCGTAGACTGCTGTTTTACGTGTCAATGTCCGTTTAAGGATACAATGCAGTAATTGTCGTCAGAACATCACAGCTATATGCACGCGCAGATAGAATGGCTACCTGCCGACAGTGAGACTGTGAGTCTAATTACTTCGTATAAAGTAGACGATTATCTTTCTCCTTCCAAGGATTTAGTTAATCACTAACCTCCATAAGTTTCCTCTCATGTAGAGTTCTAGGACTGACCCTGGTCCATCATAAATGCACATATAAATGGCTATATCATGCCATTGAATTGGAAGGTTAACAAAACGCAGCTATTCAGCTTGGCGGTCAAGTAACAAAGGGTAGCGTCTCCTAGTTACCGACTGTGACCCAAACAACGCTAGACACGTCATAATCGATCGTGTATGGAGCGTTCAATAATTGAAACATCTATCGCAATATATTAAATGTCTTAACCTTTACATTTGCACGTCCGCTAACCTTTAGCAGACGGCGTTAATATCATATACCGTAACAATTCCCTGTACACCGGGAAAAAAAAAATCGATAGATTTTTTTTCAAGATCTATCCGACTTAACAATTTTTCAAAAAAAATTTAACACAATCGTGACATATGGCCGACGATGTTCTGAGTAGAACCGTGTCGCGGTCATGTCAACTAACTATTTGTCATAGTCATCTAACATTAATCACATTATATATCAATATTATACATATTATTATATCAACTAAATAAAATGTCCAATGTTAATAGTGAATGATAGAATTAAATTAAAGTAAGGTCTGTCGTATTAGTATGTCATATAGGAATTAATTTGACTAATTAAAATTAAATTAATTAATTAAACTAAGAGTTAAATTATTAAGATTCTAATGTAACGCGATGTTATGAGAGAAGAAAAAACAAAATAAGTGAGAAGAAATAGAAAGAAATTCGAATATAAGTTTAACTTAATTGTGTGTGTTAAGTGTTAGTGAATAATAACTATCTAATTTAACTAACTAAATAACGTATAGGTACATTAAAAAAAAATATTAATCTAATACTTGTGTGAGATTTATTTTCTCTTTTCATAATTTCTTCTTTTTATATTTCGTTCTCTTTTTTTGTTCTTTCATTTCATTTTTTTCTCACATTTCATTTTATTGATAATAATTCAATTAAGAAGTTAAGTTAACTAATTAATTAGTATAGGATATGATGATCCATCCGTAGTCTTGATCCTGATGAATTCTTTTAGGCAAAAATGTTCAAACGTTTACGTTGGAAAGAAATGTCATTTATCCCAGCATCCAAGAATTAAGTGCACATAGGATAATAAGTTCGACTTGTCGTCAGATATTGTTCCATGATTGTTCAACGAATATTCATATATTGTGTATGGACGTTAGACGAAGTTTCAATGTCAATATGTATACCTTGATTGTCTTTAGTTCAATTCTGTGATGCATATAGTGTTTATAAATATTAAATTGAAGGCAAGGTTAGTTCCCTTATAGTTGATACTTCGTTATATCCAATGTAGTGATGATTGACGTGTTTTAGGAATGTCAATGTTGATTATTCGTCGTCAATAGGATTACGTGACAACGCATCCGCCACAATATTTTCAGTGCCAGGAATATGTTCAATGGAGAATTCAAATGGCTGTAGGATGATTGCATATCTGGCGAGTTTTGGGCTCTTGTGGTTAGATCGACGCAAAGATGCTACAGCACGTTGGTCCGTCTGTATGGTGAAGGGAGCACCAAGCAAAAACTTTTCAAGTTTAGTTATTGCCCATATAACTGATAAAAGTTCCTTGTCCACTGTGGAATACTTTGTTTCTGCCGGCTTTAGCTTTCTTGAAATATATAAGGTAGGATGTAGAACGCCATCATGGTTCTGGAGCAGGCATGCACCAATGCCGTAGTTACTAGCATCTGTTCGTAAGAAAAATCTTTTGGAAGCATCGGGAAGTCTTAAAATTGGTTCATGCGAGAACAAATTTATAATTTTGTTGAAAGTTTCATTGCATATACCAGTCCATGTCACCTTCACCGGCATGTCTTTTTTTAACAATGAAGACAATACAGCCGTGATGGATGACAAGTTTGGTATGAATCTACTGTAATATTGAACAAGTCCTAACAAACTCCTGACCTGTTTCTTCGTCTGAGGAACTGCTATGTTTAGAATTTTGGAGACTGTACTAGGTAACGTTCGGATATATCCCGATCCAATGATATGTCCCAAAAAGGTTATCTCATTACACGCGATTTGCACCTTTGTAGGTTTAGCAGTTAGATGATAATTCCTTAGAGTGTCGAAAACATATCTAAGTCCCGAAACATGTTCCTCAAACGACGAACTAAACAAGCATATGTCGTCAATATATGTAATAACGTCTGGTCTACCTGATAAAATTTGTCGCATCAGGCGAATGAAGGTAGCTGGCGCATTAACAAGCCCAAAAGGCATCACATTCCACTGGTATAGACCTTGTGGAGTGGAAAATGCGGTGTAGTACTTAGCCTTTTCGGTCAGTGGTATCTGCCAATAACCTTTAGTTAAGTCTATCTTACTAAATATAGTTGCGTTGGATAGACGTGGCAGTAAGTCGTCGATAAGTGGATGTGGTTCGCTGTCAACTATAGTCTTAGCATTTAATTTTCTATAATCAACACATAGTCTGATGTTATTGTCCTTCTTCCGGACAATCACTAATGGAGAAGAGAATGGCGAATTACTAGTCTCAATGATTCCCAGAGACAACATCTGTTCAAGTTCCTTAGTAGTTTTAGCAAGGAAATGTAAAGGAACCGAATAGGGATGTACACGAATAGGTGTATCATCATTGAGAGTAATGTCATGACTGATAGCCGATGTGCGACCCGGGACGTCGGTCAACACATCTGGATAAGATTGTAATAGATTAGCAATCTGTAGACGCTGTTGCGGTGTAACCGTTGAAGAGATGGTTACATCCCGCCAAGATTCAGTAGGTTGAACTACTGGTACCGGTAACGGTAACTGTACCTCAGGAAAAGAAGATTCTTCTTCCTGGATGACAGATAAGTTAGAATAATAACAAGTAGATACTGTGTTGTCATCTAGTTCATGAAAAATTGACTGTAAGTGTTCAGGACGTGTATGAAATTGCTTGAGCATGTTAATATGAAATATCTTTTTGTGTCCCTTGATATCTAAGACGTAATCAACGTCGGAAATTTTATCAATGACTTTGTAAGGACCATTCCAAGATATCAATAATTTATTGTTATTGTGAGGAAGTAACACATAAGCCTCGTCGCCTGGGAATAATTGGCGTAATCGTCGAGACCTATTTTGTAGAGATCGAGCCTTAGCTTTTGCAGCCTCAGAAGAAGCTGTTGCCAACTGGCAAGACTCAATAATGTTCTTCCGAAGATTAATCACATACTCGTAAGATGACTGAGTGTCCTGAGTCATCTCCGCGTCAATTAATAAGTCTTTTATTAGTCCCATAGGACCTCTTGGGGGAGCACCAAAAACTAATTCAAAGGGAGAGAAGCCAGTTTGTTCATGCGGTACCTCCCGATAAGCAAATAGAACAGCTGGGAGTGCTCTGTCCCAGTCATGAGGGTGCTTAGCAGTAACCTTATGTAGTAGTTGTTTAAGTGTACGGTTAAGTCTTTCAACCGCACCATTACTCATAGGATGATAAATACTACTTAAATTCCTATCAATGTTCCAAGTTTTCATGACTTCCTTCATGGTGTCAGATATGAACTGTGACCCATGGTCTGATAAAAGTTTTCTAGGAAACCCTATTCTAGAAAAGATGAGATGTAGTGCATCAGCTACATCTGTGGTAGTGGTGGTCTTTAATGGGATAGCTTCTGGCCATCGTGTGCACAAATCAATGCACGTAAGGACGAATCTATGTCCTCTGGCCGATGGTAGCAATGGACCAATAATATCTATGGCCATCTTGTCAAACGGTCTTACTGAGATATCGCAAGCCTGAATAGGCGCCGTGTGAAAAGCTCCACGTGCTTTCACTTCTTGGCATGTAGTACAGGAACGTACATACTGCGAAATATCTCTTGACACTCCTGGCCAAAAGAATGAAGACAGTACTCGAGATCGTGTTCGAGTATATCCCATATGTCCAGCACAATGTGAGTCATGTGCATGTTGAAGAATGTACCGTCTAAAAGTATACGGGACCATAACTTGTTGTTTCATTTGTGATTTGTCATTAAAACATCTAATCAATATGTCATTTTTAATAACAAACCAATGTTTGTTATTATTACCTGAGGATAGATTGTCAACTTTATCAACCAGCTTAAAAATTTTTTTTAAAGATTTATCCTCTTTTTGTTTGGTTGCAAATGTTTCCCTGTCAATAGGTGAATTGACTACAAATTCCTCTTGGTTGTCTGCATCCATTTTAATATCACTAAATTTCTCCATGAGTTGAGTCTGCGCTCTAGTCGTCACGGCGTTTCCAGTGCATAGGTTATGTTTCTCCCATTCTATGATCTCATCTGGAGTACAATCTTTACTGCCGTGTATACGACCAACCATCAGATCAGCTATAGGCTTTTTTAGCATACATACTTTTACATTCCCTGTGAAAAAGGGTGTTCTAATATGAACAATAGCTGTGGGGTAAAACTCAATAGTTCCACCAAATGTCATGCAGCGTACATATTCTCCTGTCGCACAGCTAGGATGTACCAGCGACTGACGTACACCAATCGTTGTGGATCCTGAATCCCTCAGCACTGAGACGACGGATCCATTAACTAATCCCCTGTTAAAAATTAGTAAGCCTGTTCCATCGTTGACTGCAAGACCTACCTCTGGTGTAATATGTCCGCAGTTAAGCACTGTTTCTTTCGCCTTCTGAAAAATAAGATTGCATTGTTGGCAACTATTTGCCACATTATAATTAATAGCAAAACATGCAGCAGAAGACTGTGTTGTATTATTGTCAAGTGGGACCTGAGCTATAGGGGTAGTATTATTTGTAACTGCCGCCCCTGTATTATGGTTGTAATGAGATGATCCCCGAGAATGAGATCGATTCCGAGTATAATTGTTAGAATTATCTCGTCGTCCTCTATAGTAACTATTATCTCGATGTCTCGAGCCATGATTATTACCATTCCAGTTATTATTATTATTGGGAGTATGTGATCGATTATAATTAGTGTTATGTTGACCATTGTGGTAGTTTGTTTGAGGTGAATAATTTCTATCTCGTGATCTACCTCTGTTGAACTCATTTTTATTGTTGAAATCATTATTATGTCCCTTCTGAAAGTTAACATTGTGATTTCTTTGGAACCTACTTCTGTCTACACTGTGATGTCTTTGTTTGTTATTATGATTGTAGGCCATATTAGACGCCACAGGTAGAGGTTCTCTTAATGAGGAGTTAGAAATGGTTGCATTCGGATGTGCCGAACAGTAGTTTAAAGAAATTTTTTCTAACTCGTCCATAGTACCTGGTTTACGCTCCTGCAAATATGCAAAAAATGGCTGGCTAACCGAAGATAATACCTTATCCCGTAGTAGTAAATCAACTAATTTGTCGTATGATTTGTTGACTTCTGCCAGTTCAACCCATCTATTAAATGTATTGCGTATGTTCGCAATGAATCCTGCAAAATCTTTTGGAGATTCAGGTAAAATTCCCTTAAATTTCAACCTACAGTGTTCCTCGTCCAGGTGAAACCTTCGTAAAAGCAAGGACTTAATAGCACCGTAGTTATTTGCTATTGATGGGTCAGCATTTTGAGAAGCCGTCAATGGTTCTCCAACCAAGAATTCATTTAACTTGAGTACCCATGACTCTTCAGGCAAATGATTTGTTTTGCAAGTCTGTTCAAAACGTGACAGGAACGATGAAAGGTCGTCCACGTTTAAGTTGAAAGTGGGTAATTTAAAGTTGTAGAAATGTTTAGTTTGGCTGGATGACGATCCATTTTGTGCGTTATTATTCTGGTTTGCATCAGCACTTTGTGCTTGTAATCTTGCTGTCTCCAATTTAATACGCGCCAATTCCATTTCTTGTTGTAAAATAATTTCCTCTCGTTTCAATTTATTCTCTTCTTCCTGTTTGGTAATTGCTCTTTGCTCTTCTCTTTCACGTTGAGCAATCTCTCTCAATCTATTTTCCTTGGCAATTTGCTTCATCTCACGTTCCTCTTCCTCTTTCTTTAATGCAGCCTTTTGTTCCTCCATTTCTGCTTTATGTTTTTCCAGTTCTGCCTCAGCAAACTGACGAAGTTATTGAGATTTATAACCATATTCTTTACCAATTTTAACGAAATGGTCTATAGTAAGCATTTTGACTTTTATCTGGTAAGTAATTATTGATAATTACTGATTAAAATAGTCAATAGTAGCTTCAGAGTAATTATTATACTTACTCAACTTAGGAATATTCAATATAAATAATCACAATAGTACTGAACTCTTATGTCTAAGTTCAACTAATAGACAATATTTTGTAACAATATTGTATCTAAATACTAACTATATCATAAATAGTTATGATATCTGTTAACTATAATGTAATTACATCACACAATTAATCTTAATATCCAATAATGTTGGGTATGATTCCTAGTAATTATATTGTTCAATGTACTAAGTCACTCTCTTAGTACCAGAAAAGTATATTAAATAATATACAATGGGTCTATTACCTCAAAGGTAGACTATAAGATTATTTTATTTGGTCAATATATATATTATATTATTATGCCCTAGGCATCTCTTATAAATTGTAGTGCTAATTTCTTGGACTATCACTGCATAATTATGCAATGTCCCATATTAACCTTAAATGTCAGAAAAAATTAATTAAATTAAATTACAAGTGTATTATTGAATATAATGTTATATTATTAATGTAGTATTTAATATATATCATGAGGACAAACAAAACAATGATGCAACTAAAGGGTACAAACAATGTCAAGACGCAAACAAGACATTTTCACAATTAAAAATGAATTTATGAACTAAATAAAACAAGCGGAAGTGTCACACGGAAAACGAAGGGTCAAAGATTGACCCGAGGTCAACTTAATATGCAAAGTACACAAAAAAAAAATGACTGCAAAAAATGATGACATCACAGGACTCATAACGGACGAACATTTAACAATCATAAAATAAATTGATAGTAAGAGTAGACTGGACGAAATAGTTAACGAACATGATACAAAACTGAATAAAAATGTGAACTTAGTACAAATAAAATACACCAGTTATCTACGGAACGGTACAGCTAACACAAATCGTCAAACGACAGCAGATTTGGACAGGTAGTCCAATGGCAAACCTCAATGGGGCTTCCAAAAGTGCAATCGTTTAACTGCCCTAAGAAACGACCGAAATCAATTCAGGCATCGTGAGAGCCACAGAATCTAATTTCGGTTCATCCTCCCTACCGCCCACTAATTAACAACACATTAAGACAACAAAAAGTACATTAAACATAGGTAAAAACATGCCGATGTAGGCAGAGGGCATGGACTCAGTTAGCACTGTCACGTTAACGACAATAGTTATTGAGCTAAACTTATCTTTATTTGCTGCTTCACTTGATGCTCGTTGTCGTCGACGGCTAGGCCTGTGCCTTTGACTGTCTGCTCCTGTAGTCCATATCGTGTGTTTGCTTCAATGGCTCATGTTTCCCCTGGTTAGACTTAGAAAATGGCTTTGGTTTCTCCGACCGTTCACCTACACGACTTTCGGTGACGTCACGTTGTTAGGCATTATAATGAGTAAGACGTCATCTTCGACTGGATCATGTGATCGAAACTTGATCGTAAATATTATGATTAATCTGTGCGTAAGGAACAGAAGTTTGTTTCTTTTTTTCTGTCGTTCCCCGCATTCGGCCGCCACTTTTGTTGAAGGACTTTCGTGTGTGGTTACTGGTTGTGTTGCTTGAATTCTGATCGTGCTAATATTCGTACGCGAATGGGGTGAACCTCACCTTTGGTTTGTCGTAATGCCTGAACTTGGCATCAAGATGTAAACAACTGTTCATCTTATTAACTCAGCAACTTGATATAAAATACATAATTCATAAGGTTGAATGGTGTAACGTGATTCAACGAATAATGCCTCCGGTTCGAGTCCTTCACAATTTAATATGGATTACACACATACATAAACAGTTCAATTCACACATGAGGTACATGCATCAATCAATCAATAGCGTAGACTGCTGTTTTACGTGTCAATGTCCGTTTAAGGATACAATGCAGTAATTGTCGTCAGAACATCACAGCTATATGCACGCGCAGATAGAATGGCTACCTGCCGACAGTGAGACTGTGAGTCTAATTACTTCGTATAAAGTAGACGATTATCTTTCTCCTTCCAAGGATTTAGTTAATCACTAACCTCCATAAGTTTCCTCTCATGTAGAGTTCTAGGACTGACCCTGGTCCATCATAAATGCACATATAAATGGCTATATCATGCCATTGAATTGGAAGGTTAACAAAACGCAGCTATTCAGCTTGGCGGTCAAGTAACAAAGGGTAGCGTCTCCTAGTTACCGACTGTGACCCAAACAACGCTAGACACGTCATAATCGATCGTGTATGGAGCGTTCAATAATTGAAACATCTATCGCAATATATTAAATGTCTTAACCTTTACATTTGCACGTCCGCTAACCTTTAGCAGACGGCGTTAATATCATATACCGTAACAGGCAGGAAATCTACGATATATAATGTAGAACAATTTTGACACAGAAGACTGCATTCCAGAAATCGTCACAAGTAGACAGCTCAGGCCGTGCTACAGGAAAGAATAGAGGTGGACCCCGAATTTATTAGGAAAGGAAACACGTATTAGAGCCTCTAATACCCACTGGAAAAGAAAACTCACTAAAATTAATACGGACCAGATCTTCTACAGAAAACTACACAGAAAGTCACAGAGCAATTATGAAATAAGTAAAAGTACCAGACGTATGTTCGAGGCAGATCGCATTAACTTGACGAGACTATTTATCTGAGCAGTAAGTCTAAAGATTCTCATTTTTATTGAGGTAAGTGTACATAGTTTAATACTATGAACTTCATATGTGTGTACTTGACTAGTGGTGTTAAAGATTCATATAAGGCTGGCAACCTCAACATGTGAAACTGATACATTCACGAATCACCACAGCAAGCGCTTGTGATTGCTTCATGCTAGGTCTCACAGAGAACCAAACGCAGAAGTAACCCCAGACTCCGAATGGAGCAGGGAGGGAGTGATGATTACATCAACATATGTATAGTTGTGTATTATCATTTGTTAAATGAATATAAACTTTATACGTTGCTTCAGGCACAAGCCATTTTCCGCTGTCCATTGATACATGTTCATTAGATTAACTGAAATAATAGGGATTTTTCATCACATCCCCTGAGTTAGAAAATATACGCTCAGAAGGAGTAAAAAATGTGAGAAAAGGAATCGGTTCACGGACAGCGGGGGATAGGCGCCTGATTAATATCAGGCAACAAATATTTAGAAGAGGAATTTGTTCTTTTATTCCCTCTGAAAGTTTGTTGTACGGATCGGAGAGGCCAGTTGCGGCACTACTTTACGAACGATACCAGCTGTCCTACTAGTCTGTGTTTATAAGACTTAGATCGACACTTGAAGTTCCTTGCCTGGACCAGGAGTGGTAACTTCTAGACATCTGGAAAAGTGCCCTCGACACAGACGAATTGACGGAACCAGCAGCACCAGCAATTCAGGACTTTGGAAAGATAAGTTATAGTTCTAGCAGGCCAGAACTACAGACTTTATTTCTAGACCTGATAGCCAGTCAATGGTGATAACTATCTCTAAGAATTACTAGTTTATATTTATTTACATTTGTTACAAAAGCGATTGATCATTAAATTTTGTATATGTTGATTTTGATAACTCCATAGTCGAATTAATGATTACAGAGTGTAAGGCACATGCGTGAGTCCTGATTTCTAATATATATATATATATTTCTGTCTACCTGAAGAGCCACTAAAAATGATAATAATAATAATAACAATAATAATAATCATAGGAATCTCGCTGGATTAAACCAGCTGGGGGCTTTAATGAGCTAATGAATTATAAGATAACCCAATCCTTCACAAAAGTTGACGGCAGATACTAGAGTTAAATTGCCAAGTACCATTCAGCATTGTTCTCGCTTTTCTGAATGTCTTGTGGAAACTGCCTTGAGGTAGAAGCATCATTATCCTTCTACTTAAACTCTGCCAAGAGTAATCTTGTGCGAAGGTAGACACCTTTGAAGACCCAAATTAGTTACTCTTGAAGTTGTGGCCACTGTTGGACCACTACTGCAGAGCCAAGGGGAGGCAATCCGTGACAAAGAAGAATAAGAAGACGTACCCTTTGCCATCCAGCATTTGGAAGCCAAGCCCTGAAAAGAACTGTAAGCTCTTATAGCTAGTATTGTGCAGTCATGACAAGGACTTCTAGCTGCGCAATACTGTTCAGGATTGTGCAGGTTTTTTTAATTGGAACCAATTTCAATTATCAGCACCGGGTTTAGAGTACCAAGAGGAAGATTTCAGCAGGTAATTCAAAGTCAATGATAACATTAATATTAAATATTACAGAAATTACATAACGCAAAACCGAAATACGTGTAACCCAACGATTAATTTAAGTTTAATATGCCCTTCAGAAACAGTATTGCGGATCGGAGATATCACTTATGTAAGTCTGCTCACAAGCAGGTCAGTTTTGCTTTTTTCAGCTATGACCTGTGGTTGTGTGGCTTCGACAAGTGTGTGTCAGTCCGCTGGACGTCTTTTCAATTTTGAAATTGTGTGAGTCCAGAATTAAAATCTGAGCGGGCTTATATACCAAATCTAAATCTAACACTGTTCTTCTCGAAGGTTCACGCTTGAGTTCACTTTTCCGCTGGTAACTTTTCGCGGCATTTCGAGGCTGTTGTGCTAATTTTCAGACAAAATCCTGATTTTCTGGTCAATACCACAGATAATGATTTTCAACTGCCATAATTACATGTATTTGTAATTACTATCAATTCCCAAAAAAGAATTACCTGGTTCGGAGCATTAATCATAAAGTTATAGCAGAATTACTGGTGTGCGATTCATAATTTATCATTTGTTAAACTGGTAATTCCAGAGTGTCTTGCCCGTGTCGCTACAATTTTCATCAGATGGCCAAAATAATTAATTTCCCATATTTTTCTGTCTCTCTGTATGCGTGATGCACATAAAGTTCCCACAATCTTTATTACTTGTTTATCAGTTTGTTATTTGAGTCTGCCATTGGCAGAGCGGTTAGAGCGCTTGCCTATAGCTGAAAGGTTGCCGGGTTGCGGGCTAAACGCCTGGTATCTTTACGCTTCGGTCTTCTCAGCTGGTAATAGGTACTTGATTTTGCTCTTGAGTTAAGAAAGACAAAGGCATGAATGGCACTGTGCTTTATTGATTGTCATGGCAACAGCTACAATCACAGAAAACTGACGATGTCTCAAGATGACATCAAGGCTGATATCGTTTGGCTCTAAATTTATGCATGAATGAAAACTCGACCACGTTAATTAATGTCTTGGATGATTTCTATTTCGTTAAACTTCACTCATATGTATTTAGTTTTAACAGAGTGTTAAAGTTTTTTAAAAACATGAAAGGTATTGGGTAGCTCTTTTATTTTGACAATAAATTATTAAACTTCTCCGTCATTCCTTGACGGGTTACTGTCGAAGAAATCTCTGAAATCCGAATTAAAAAGATTACTGGCCTCTATATAAGATGTTTATATTGACTGCTTAAAGACAACGTTCACTCAAAGAACAGTGCAATGCACGACGTTTCCGTATTTTCCCGAAAACATGGTGCGAATATTTCTTATCATACTGACCAATGCATCACGAAAATAATGAAAGGGCTTCGTTTTATTTTAATGGATGTGCACGATAACTGTCACTCAAAGGTGCAAGTGCGCCCTGTTTCCGTATTTTCCAGAAAAGCTGGTATGAATCTTTTTTCCCCTTTCAAACGCAGGCTTTAGACTTTCATACCAAACTAAGTGTAAATGTGACGATATCTGATTCTACAAATCATAACGGCAATATTTGACACACACAGTGGTGGTTTTAAGAGTAGGCAACTTAAGCAGTTACCCAGGACATTGGGCTTTTAGGAGCCACGCGCACAAATATATGTTTGCCGGTACAAGAGAAATATATTTAAAAAGCGCCTCACAAGTTTACGCTTGCTTAGGATATCAAAGACCATAAAACAGTCACTGGACACAGGATGAGACGTTGGCACAAGGATTTCAAAACGTTATAGTTTTATAAAGCTAAATCCATTAATATAAAGGAAAATTCAGAACTTATGCCACAAACAGGTCTAAGCAGACGATGTAGTGTCAATGGTTCTTGAAGTCATGCTATATTTCAAAATAGCTTACATAATTCATCATTTTTTTAAAGTGATAGGGAGAAAAACGAAACAAATTAGACTAGTGTAAGAACTCAACAAGACAGTAAAGGGAAAGGAGGAAAAAGGGGGGGGGAAGACACATTTTGGGCTAAACACTTTTATTTTTAAATTTACTAAAAATAATTTTGTGATCTTTCCACATCCGTAATCTTGTAATATTTCTATGACTTACTTTCAGCTTTTGTATGGCGAGCAAGACAGCTGACTCAATGTTCGTTCAAATTTTGATAGTTTAAAATATACCACAATAGATGGTTGTGTACAAAATTTCAGCTTCCTAGGTCGTCTGAAACTTAGTAGGCTCAAAGATTTGAAACATCTAA
Organism: Oreohelix idahoensis; assembly: GCA_024509875.1. NCBI lineage: Eukaryota > Metazoa > Mollusca > Gastropoda > Stylommatophora > Oreohelicidae > Oreohelix > Oreohelix idahoensis. The sequence continues at coordinate 70,395 of JAMPIV010021294.1, read as the reverse complement.
ACAACGCTAGGATCAAAAATAAATAAAAGTGTTTAAAAAACAAGAAGGGTACCGGTATCGACTGTAGTACACATGTTACTTTCTCCCTTAATTCTTCTCCGATTGAGATAAAATCTGAAAGTGATCGACCAATTTATATTGAAGTGGTAAATAAGAAAATCTGTCAAAATTGGTCCAGCAGGTCTGGTGTCGTTTCCTGTTTCCGATAGAAAGGAGGAAAGAAAAGGATCCCATTACACGCCCATTCAGGCACACTGGGAATGTAGTGTTAGGCCCATATTTTCTTGACCATCGGCACACTAGGGGTGATGTGATCAGCATCACTCCGGTCGCCTTAACTTGTTTCGGACAGAAATAAGTAAAATTGGTAGAGCTCTGTTGTGCCAGGTTCTTGT
>JAMPIV010021294.1:12500-65000 GCA_024509875.1 Oreohelix idahoensis | reverse complement strand
TGGCGGGAAGTGTCGCAGAGAAAAGATACAAAAGCACCTCGGTGAAATAAGAAGCGTACGTGATTAATTAACAATTTTTTCTCTGCTTTGTTGCGCCATCATCACCACAAACATCATCATCATTATCATAAACATCATCATGTCATCATTATAATCATTATGCGATAATGCCATCATTTTCGTCGTCATAATCATTAGCATGACTTCATTATCATCACCACCACAATCACCATCATCATCATTATAAAGAATCAATATCACTATAACATCATCAAAATCATCGCCATCATACGATCACGAAAAGTCATCATGCTGGAGTATTAATACTAATAACATCACCATTAAAAACATCAGTATAACATCACCGTCGCCACCATGATGATGATCGCCATCATGGCATCATCAATAGCATCATTATGCCATCACCACCATCATCATCATCGTAACTCCACCAATATCATCATCATCATCGTAACTCCACCAATATCATCATCATCATCATCATAAAAATCCTAATTCCCGCCATCATCAACTTTCTCTTGATCTTCTTTTCTATACATATTTATTCTTCCTTCCTCTTTCACTCCTCCTTCTCCTCCTTCTCCTCCTCCTCCGATCATGAATCATATAGAAGTAAAAGAGTGAAGTCTCGTTTTGCCCTCCCCCCACCCCATGCCGTACTGTATTGTTCTTCTTATCAGGGTCAATTTCATATTTGAGTTGGATCACATGGTAAATTCAGCAATTTTTAAAATTTCGGCGCACCCCCTCCTCCCTCCCCCCTCCCCCCACCCAACGCCGCCCAAGAGCTGGCTCTGATTGTCATGGGGTACGGAGATTATTTGGTTTATAACTATACTATCTCCTATTGAAATATTCCAAAAGTAGCAGTGTGTGTTTTAAAAAAAAATGTGGCTTGGATAGAGAATGGCGAGGAAGTGGCGGTAGGGTGGGACAGGGAGGAAGCATCAGGACTATTAAGCAAGGCGTAGTTTCTTAACTCTACACAACTAGCCAAAGAAAAATTCTACGCACTTATCACGAACTAAGAACTGTTGACTCGGAGCCACCAAGAAGATATACACACCATCATAGCGGGTAGACGCTGAAATTGGGTAGGTCACATTCTCAGAAGAGACACGACACCATCATAGCGGGTAGACGCTGAAATTGGGTAGGTCGCATTCTCAGAAGAGACATGACATCGTCATAGCGGGTAGACGCTGGAAGTGTGTCCGCCACATCCTCAGAAGAGACCCTGACATCATCATCACCGGAACTGCCATGCTATGGACTCCAGAAAGAAAGCGAAAGCGAGGCCGGCCAAAAAGAAAGTACCTTGCGGAGAACTGTAGAGGCAGAGATGCAAAGCATGAACCAGAAGAGCGAGTGGCATATTGTGCATTCCCCGCCATCCATGGGGGGGGGGGGGGTTCTCCAAATACGCAGAGCTTAATTACTATGCTCTAGTTCTGGGTTCTCCCAGGGAATTGTCACGTCCTGCACACAGAGCCACTTCTCAGCTCCCCCCCTGCCTATCACTGGGTCAATAATGAAATCATCCGTGAATGCAGTCAACCAGGTCAAAGAATCGCGCCTGGGGCTCAAGTGACTTCTCCAAGCTTAGTGTGCAATGCTGGGTTCTCAACAAGCTTCACCACAGAGGCAATCCCTGGAAGTGGCTGGATGATTTCAAGAGTCAATGAGGGTGTAATTAGCCTTACAGACAGCGGTTCACTTCCACATATATATATACTGTAGCATTGTGCATAGCTGGTGGTCATATAAGGATGACTCCAGATATACCTCCAAGCATAAGGCAGTACTGTAAGTGGGGAAGATAATGTCACGAGTTGGGCTGGGAAAAGTTTTATCAACAAGAGCTAAAGCTCAGGTATGGTGGATCAAAGGCACGACCAAGACCATCAAGACAAGAGAAAGTAAATGTAGATCTACTGCAGCCGACCTTCGATATGAAGATGGTACATGATCTGATGTGATGATACTAAAAATATTGTTATGTAGCGAAACATTTTTCGTGACGAAAAATTAATTTTCTTATGTGCATATTATATACATGGTAAACTCTACAATTTATTTCCTTTCAAATTGAGTAATATGTGCGGGAAAGTTTACTAAATTCCAAGGGAGTACCTACCCAGAGGAAGGTTGGGGACCCTTGCTATATTTCGTGTTTTTGTAGTTTACATCTTTTTCGTCAGTCTTATCTTTCTTTCTTTTCTTTTAAACGACCTCTCCAGTGCTGCCCTTTCACCACAATTATATCACTTTCACTACACCATATTACGGATATTACAGACATGGGGAGGGCAGGTTGGATGACAAGCCAAAGACATAAAAAAACAAACAAACCTAAAAAATTGCAGATGCAGAACATTAACTGAGTGTCGGTGGTGGGGAAGAGATCGGAGGAAGCGAACCTAACATATTTACGTCGACAATAGAAGTAAACATTATACCGAGATAACTCGGTAAGCCGAAACAGGTTGGCGGAAGACGTCATGTTAAAATACAGGATTGTCTACCTTGATCCGTGCATGTTTACACGTTTCGTTCTGTTCTCAAGCAGGATTGAGGTTAATGTTCTTACGTCTTCTATCTATCTATCTATCTATCTATCTATCTATCTATCTATCTATCTATCTATCTATCTATCTATCTATCTATCTATCTATCTATCTATCTATCTATCTATCTATCTATCTATCTATCTATCTATCTATCTATCTATCTATCTATCTATGTATCTATCTATCTATCTATCTATCTATCTATCTATCTATCTATCTATCTATCTATCTATCTATCTATCTATCTATCTATCTATCTATCTATCTATCTATCTATCTATACACTATTACTCGTACATCCCCTTTATTGACCTCACAAAGACATTTGGCTTGGTTTGTAGGGATGGACTCTTCAAAATCAACCTGAAAATAGGCTGTTCGCACCCCGACATATATCTTCTACGAACAACTTGCAGATGGCAAAAGAACAGTTGGGTGACCGAAGCTGAGGTTCAAAGATGTGTTCAAGAGAGACATGAGGACACTGGACACAAATCCAACAACCTGGGAGGATGAAGCTGCTGATCGCACCAAGTGGCGAAGCTCTCTATGGCGCCACCTCAGATTTGACGAAAAAAAGCTCTCACATCATGCAGAAGAGAAAAGAAAAACGTTGAAAGAAACACCAGGACAAAAAAAAAGCAGCTGAGGGCCGTCACCTCAGGGACGCAGTTCCATAGTCAGTTATAACTGGATGAGGCTACATACATTTTGGTGGCTTCCAGTAAGCTTTATATGTGTCTATTAACTGTACATGCTTTATTTATATTTGTTGTTGTTGTTGTACACAAGAGTACTGGTCGACGTAGCACTGAAAACCCATGTTTTTTTAACTTTCGTTGACAGTGATTTATTGTTCAGTACATTTGTTATTTAAAAACAACAACCAAGGCGCTACAGACGATTATATAAGTAGACTAGTAAGTAAACCCGTCAAAATAATGACGGGGAAAGAACTAAAGCAGACGTCTTAACCTTCCAGCGTCTGCAGCACATTTAGAAATCGTTTTTCTGAAATGTCCAAGGTAAGAGAAAAGAGGTAGACCCAAAAACACACGGAGAAGAGAACTGGAGACATAAATGACAATGATAAGGAAGGCATAGACAGACCTTGACACGTGAAGGCTAGCGGTAAGAGGATTTTGCATACGCTTGTTGAAGGTCTTCTCCTTGGGAAGCTGAATGCCAATAATGTTGATGCTCTCATTTCCTGGAATGTTGAATTTTGTTTGAATTACTCTTCTCTTTACGTTGATGAATCATCTTCAGTCTGACTACACGTACAAGACAAAAGCTGGCAAGAAAATACTAGAAAGACGAGATGCTTTCAAACGGACAGACAACAGAGATTGAAAAAAAAATGGTTGCAAAAGTTAACCACAAGGTCATCAGAACGGAATCACGAAATCACATTTAGAAAATAAAACTCCGTTCCAGAGCCGGCACAAAGTAATAACGATGTCTCAGATTTCGGCAAGTTCTCCTAGTGGGGTGTAAGGCAATACACGGACCTGACAAGCTTAATCACAAGGATCATTGCTTTTAAATTCTGACCTCAACCACAAACACAAAAGATTCTAGACTGTTCCTTGATCAGATGGGGTTGCATGTTCCGAATATCTCTGCTATTATCTGTGATCTCTTTTCGTCTTATCACAGACTTCTTCAACCATTATCCATCACTCGTGTGTCTAGAGGGCATTACTTTTAAAACAGTTGGCTAAAGAAAGCAACTCACCGTTTCTATCGCGTATTGTAATGTAATACTTGTTCCTCCTTTCTATCACATATCGTAATGTGATATTTGTTCAACGTTTCTCGACAAATTCAACGTGACATTAAAAAACTAAGGATTTAACAAACCATTGTGCGAGCTTATCTCGTTGGATAGGGCAAAATCCACCCAGAAGACCTGTTAACAAATGATGGAGTGTTATCGTCCTATGAAGCTGAGGATTTTAACATCGACTCGAGTTTACTTAGCAGTTTTCTTAATTACGTCATCAATTGATAACGATGGCACTCGAGATGGAAAAGAAAGAAGATTTTAGACTAACGGCTAAAGTATCAAGTTATGCTCACGGTAGCGTAATCTCTGGATACAAGACTATCTTAGCAGAGTTCAGTGGGAGCGTTCTTTCATTCATTTTAGGATTTCTGGTTCGGGAATTCCCGGGATGAAATTACCGGGAATATCTTACATTTTATTCATGTAGAGTCCCGTGAAATAATGGACAGGGGGCGGGAAATTTTGAATATTATTTTTATAATAATTAATCACACATCTTGTATCACTTATTTACGCCTGTGTTTTTGCTAGTGTGTAGAAGAATCATGTTAATACAAGCAACAATTCGCTGTTAATCGACGCAGTTCAGGTCAGTTCGCGTTCAAAGGTGGCGTTCATTATTTTTCAATATTTCTCTGTCTTCTAATTCTAATTAAAAAAAAAAAAAAAAATTAAAACTCTGAATAGCCGTTTAGCCCAAGAAGTAAAAGGAGCTTTTCTAAAAGGAATCAAAGAACGACGAGAGAAGAAAGTTATCACCTCCAAAAGTCATGTACCTCCAACATTCAGAGAGCTTAAAAACGAGAATAACATTTGCCCTTCTGTTCAAAAATTACTTTCTGTTCTTTCGCAGAAGAATTAATCAGCAGACGTCATCAAGAACGATAACAAACGCAGATGAAGAAAGCGACGAAACAAACGATAATGATGATAGCTTTTACATGGAAATGTCCAAAGAAGATGACCTAAACTTGCAACTGTGTAGTGGATTTTGATGTTATTGTGTGGTTGATATGTTACCTAGTGTACTGTATGAGGTCAGCTGTGAAGGCTCCTGAGATAAAAGTTTATGGGAGTTACAGGAGGCCTTTCTGCTACCACTTACGACCTCAAACAGACCTATTCTCCTATAATGAGTGTTATCTACGTTAAAAGTATAGGGTACTGAAATGTAATGTGTAGGTAATAAAATACACTGACACACACATGTAAATAATAAGTCTAATAATAATAATAATAATCTCTACAATACACTGAACCAACACTGGCTGTTAAAGTTTAAGTTTAAAAAATTTTTTAAAATTTATTAGTCCTGAACCAATTTTTTTCTTTTGGTCAGAACTTATGAAATGATAGGTATTTATCAATGAAATGCATATATATATATATATATATATATATATATATATATATATATATATATATATATATATATATATATATATGTATATATATATATATATATATATATACATATATTGCATAATCAAATATAACTTTTGTACATAGGTATATTATTACAATGGTTAATATTAATAGTATCTACAAAGTCTTGGGAACACTAGCACTGGATGGTTAGTTGGGGTGGCGTCATCATGTCCAATCTGTGGTTACAAAAGTTTATAGTCCTTAACATATGGACTGTTCTTAATGTTTCTTTAACACGCTTTATTTCGTTATTTATGGTGGAAATATTGAATGAATGAATCTCCAGCAGGCCAGGTTTGCAGTTTACTGGCCTGAAATGATGTAGTATAGAATTCTTGTGGCCCACTCCTCTCATTAGCTGGAGTAAAATGTTAGGCTGCACAGACACCCGCTCTTGCACTTCTACAAGAGTATCTGGCACAATCGTAGTGCCAGATCAGAAACTCTGAAACAAAATTTGTGCCATGTGTCAGTACTCTATCCACTGCGCCACTCTTACACACAACACCACAAAACAACACTACACAGATTGAGTCAGATCTCTCTGACCAACGTAACACATCTCACCCAGTTGTTATCAATTAGTACAAGTTCCCCAAGACTGCATTGCATCCGAAATATGTTCAATATTTTCTTCTTCTATTTAATAAGGTGGGTGATATGTTCCTACTGATGTCAATAATCGATCCTCCTTCCATAGTCTAGATAGGTTTCCATATATTATTAGTTTGTCTCTAGGCCCTGGACTGCGGCTGGGGACCTAGAGCAGGCACTTACTTGTCGTAATCATTTTTCATGATATGGCAGTATCAATCACTCAAAATATTAAAATAAACAAGATAATTGCTTTTTGCCTTACCACAATTCAGAAATGAGAACACAGTTATTTAGGACTAGCAAAACTCAGCTGAGCTGCTGGCCAGACTAGGGCGTCCCACTGATTTTTATTTATTAATTCCGGGAAATCACCGCTATCAGTCTAGAACTGTGTTACTGGACAGTCTTCTAACAAATGGTACAAGTGCGCGTCTCCCATTCACCAATATGAATACATTTGTCCAATCACGGACTTCCCCTCTAACTTTTTTTCAAATATTCAAACCAAAAGTCAAATTTCAGTCATATCTCAGTCAATAGTCTGTTGGTTCGTCTGTCTCTTACTTACTTACTTAGTCGTTCCCCTTCTACCGTGAGGTGTAGAGGTTTGGAAGAGAGAGCGCCAGGCTATTCTATCGGCTGTCTTCCTCCTGGCCTGGTTCCATTCTAGTCCTCGGTCCTTCAAAGATTGTCTAATGTTGTCCTCCCAGCGGACTCTGGGTCGTCCTCGGGGTCTGGATCCTTGGCTCTTTGTTTCCCATGCTTGTCGTGGTAGCCGATCTTCTCCCATTCTACAGACATGGCCAAACCATCTTAGTTGGGACTGTTCTACTTGGGTCTGTAGGGGGTGGCATTTTAGGCCTTGACGTATCGTCTGGTTGCGTACCATGTCTCTTCTTGTTACTTCAACCACCTTCCTCAGATACCTCATTTCTGAGGTTTGGATCTGCCTTTTATGGGTTGTAGTCATTGCCCATGACTCGCATCCATATGTCAAGACTGGGACATAGGTGGAGCGGTATACAGCCATCTTCGTTTTCTGACCAACCTCTCTCTTGCTGAGGAATCCTCGATTTATGGCCTGAAAAAGTCTCCCAGCTGCTGCTTTTCGAGTGGCCAACTCTTCTTTGATGCCTCCCTTTCGGTCTATAATAGCTCCGAGGTATTTAAAGTGGTCGACCTGCTCCAGAACCTGTTCTCCCAGGTTAATCTGATGTCTTCTTTCTTCTCGTGATATCACCATGGATTTTGTTTTAGGGCTGCTTATGACCATCCCTCTCTTCTCCAGCTCTTCCTTCCAGACTTGCAGGTTGGATTGGAGATGTGCCTCTGATTTAGCAATCAGGGCAACATCATCAGCAAATGCCAGCTCTGAAATATAGACCTGTCTCATCTTCCAGTACCCCACTGAATACTTTCTTGTTCTCTCCTTACATGCCTTGATGACATCGTCCATAAGGAGTATGAAGAGGTAAGGTGATAGGATATCTGTCTCTACTTGGTTTTTCACAAAAATACACTTGTTTCTTGGACCAACCACACGTAAAAACTGCACAGACCTGCCCCTTTAAGTTATTTTTAACTTCTATCCTCCGACTTTCCCCTCTAGGTCATTGCAGTTTGGTTTTAGCATTTTTAGGGCTCAAGGACAACAAAACGTAACTTTAGTGAAGTATGCACAAAAAACTGTTCGCTAGTCTGATGTGAACAATACAATCTTTCGTCAATATCTTCCGTGTTATCTATCCGTCTGTATAATTAATAGTATATTATTTCTCTGCTCAAGATGGGCTATCAAACTAGCTAGGTTTTATTTTCATAACTTTATTATTAAAGAAAATCCTACTTTTCTCAAGGTTAGTTTTTTGAAAGATGTTTTTGAACCTTCGTCCACTGCGTTTGCCGCTGTATTCAAATAAAACAACCAATTACCGTAAAAGCGTCCAAGATATGACTGTTTCTAATAAGAGACAAGGTCCTTTTTCTACCAATTCCTTACATTGTGTCAACTAGTGGCGTGATTTTTTTCTTTAAACTACAACTTGCGTCTTTTTGCCTTTTAGATTCAAACACGTGTTCAGTCATATTTTTTTCCTTTTTATCTCCGTTTCCCCCCGTCTAAAAGGGTAAACCGTTTCGTCTGCCTGTCTAACTAGTTAGTTTCAATGGCGGTAGAAACCGCGGTCGTAGGTGAAGAAGCCTCGCCATATCTTGCGTATAATTTTATCCCTACATTTTATCTTACCCGTTATCTTTATAATTGGAGATATTTTAACGTTGTATCACTGCATTTTTCATCACAAACTGAATAAAATGAATCAAAGAAATTGCAGAAAAACCTGACAAAAAAATTTCTGATTGTTGAAGAAATTCTATTATTATGCTAATTCTGTTACATTGTGCAATAAAACCTATTTATAATTACATAAATCGTCTTTACATATATATTGTGACAGATGAAAATTGAAGCTGCACTTTAAACTCACCGGTACCCCTCAATTTGTTGAAATCAAAATCGCCAACGTGGGTTCCACGTGCTTCCCTAATTAGCATGTCCAAGTGAGCGCGCTGTAAGCCATGTCATTCGCTCTCTGTCTTAATTTTAATTTAGCCACGCCTACGGTCTTCTCTCACGAGCCATTATAATTAGCAATCTCTGGATCTCTTACTGTCATTCCTTCAAAGAGGCGGCACCGGCGGTCAGTTATCGACGTCTTTTGTAGTCACTAAGAGAGAGCGAGTTCTGTAACACCTCTGATTAACACCAGAACGAGAACCGTCTACGCGGGGAAGAAATCTCTGCAGGAACGGCGGAGCCTGGCGGCGAAGTTGTGAAATTCACGGTTCGACCGCAAAAGTTTCCGAGAATCAGGCAGAGATAAAAAATCTCGCATGTAGCTAACGATTTCTATTCATTTAATATATATAGGCATCTCTTAAAAATTCAGATATCAATAGCGCCAGAGATTTGAAGAAAGTACCTAGCTCATATATGAGAGCCAAACAATAATTTTGGATTTCTTTTATACTTACTTACTTACTTAGTCGTTTCTCTTCTACCGTGAGGTGTAGAGGTTTGGAAGAGAGAGAGCGCCAGACTATTCTATCAGCTCTGTCGCCTTTAGAATCAGTCCGGTTTTCTCTCTTATATTGCTTGTAATCATAGTTTAAGACAAACAGGTGATTGGCCTGTTGTGCCTTTGCATGGTGGAGGGGCTGCCTCCTTACGGCCTCCATGCAGGCCGCCCTCCTCCTTTTTCATCCGGGCTTGGGACCGGCAAAGGCGGAGTTTTTCTTTTATACGTGGAGATTAATTCATTCTTTGTGCTGCGGTAATAATATATTAGAGTTTTGAGTGATTTAATCGTTAAAGTTTCTTCATTATATTTCACTGGGATTTTGTGTTAAGCTGAATAACGTATTAAATAAACTTATGTATATATATATATATATGTCATTCATAGTTTGTTTTCACGTTTGTACGTAGTAGTTATATAGTTATATGTTACAGAAGTTTGTGTACTTAAGTGTTGTGTTCCTTGTATGTTGCACAAGGAGAGTAAGGGCGTCTGAAAGTAAATAGAGTCGTAAGATAGGCTGGATTAGAGTAATTACTCAATCCAGACTGCCTTTTTTTCTCTACACTATCACCTTTTCCCTACACGTTTACCCCTCCTCGTGAAACAATACTATTTCTACCACCTTCCTTTCACATAGCTGTCACTATCATATATATATATATATATATATATATATATATATATTATATATATGTGTGTGTGTAGTCGAGTACCCATTCTTCTTCTTTGATCCATATCAGCCTACCGTCAAAGCAGTCAGTGGTCATCACGCCTGGTGGCGTCTTGTAGGGTAGCAACAAATTCATTCCACTTTGTTCGGTCGGCGGCCATCCTTCGTACAGTGCCCCAACTCTGGTTCATTCTTTGCATCTCGGCTTCCACAGTTCTCCGCCAGGTTGTTTCTGGTCGGCCTCTTTTTGCGCTTTCCTTCGGGGGTCCATAGCATAGCTGTTCTTGTAATGGTATCAGGGTCCCTTCTGAGGACGTGGCCAACCCAACTCCAGCGTCTGCCAGCTATGATCGTGTGCATGTCCTCCTTGTTACCCCGAATAAGCAGTTCTTGGTTGCTGATGGTATTCGGCCAAAAGATTCGAAGAATTTTCCTTAGGCAGATTGTGTGGAAGGAGGACAGTGTCGACATTTCCTTCTTTGTTACTCTCCAGCATTCCGCGCCATAGAAAAGCACAGAAAGTACACAGCTCTCATACAGTCTTAATTTGAGTGCCCATTACAGCTGTATAAACTAGTATGTGCAACTACCAGGATTTAATTCCTGAAATCAGGTAGTTGTGCCACAAAGGAAAGCGCTCTGACCGCTCAGTCAATGGGACACTGACATTATGTATCTGTGTAATGTATTATATTTTATTACTGCTCATCATTATGTGAAGGAACGGACTAGCATTGTAGAACACTGTTCTTGGGAAACGAGATTGGCTAAACGAATTAACTCCTGAAGTTACATTGGCCTAAGTTTGCCAATAACCTCTAAACTGTAAGGCATAATAATCATCCAAAGAAATAAGGTCCGAGGACAAAAACATTAATATGCCTGGTGTATGACTGTATGATAGTGATGTACAAATAACCTATATAACAGGGAAGTTTGCCAATAAACTCTAGACTATGTGACACAATAGCCTTCTCAAAAAATTAAATCAGATGACAATTACGTTGATACGCCTGGTGTGTGACTGTATGAAAGGGAAGTATAAATATCATATGTAACATGGACAGTTTGCCTGTAATCTCTAGATTGTATGACATAATGATCATCTAATGGAATGAAAGAGGATAATTCTGATATGCCTGGTGTATGAGGGTATGAATGGGAATGATAGCTATTCCCAAATGACAGGAAAACTCATGAAGCCATATTTGTGTCTTCAGCCGTTTAAGCTTTTGAGCGGACAACATTAGCAGTTGCAGAATTCAGTATCCTGCGCCTGACGGTAACAGACAGCCAGTCTTTTGACCAATCAGCAGAATTTAAAGCCATACATCTCGTCAACTCCTAAGGATAAAGGAGCCCACATCAACGCTCTCACGTATAATGTCAAACCGCGGCTGAATGACAGTACCTAACAACCTTTTTTTTTTCTTTTTTTTTTTTTTAAATGAAGAAAAATATCCCGTTCAACCTCTGATGGGTTATAATTAGGATATATATTGTTTTCAATTCCAAATAATATGAACAACTGCCGATATGAGACAGGGCTGACAACACCGGATTACAGTTAAGTGAAAAAGCCTAAGGATTATTTTCCTCCAGATATCTCGGTGAGATCTTACTCAGAATTTCAAACAGAACTTTCACCCGAATAATCACAGAACTCTATTTAAAGTACCTTACAGACTATCACAAAGTGAACTCTACAATAACGTTATGCAACTCTCATGATGCAGGCCACCAAGAACCACTTTTGTCAATAGTGAAACGTCAAAAGCTTGCCTGGTTTGGGCATGTAACTCGTCATGACTCCCTTTCGAAAACGATCCTTCAGGGAACAGTCGAAGGTAAACGGAGAAGAGGAAGGCAAAGAAAATCCTGGGCTGATAACATCAAAGAATGGGCAGGACACGGTTTTTCCACACTTGTACGCATTACTGAGGACAGAGAGCAGTGGAGGACCCTGTCTGCTGATGCTTCCACCATGGCACCCCTACTACCCATGACGGGTTACGGGCTGAGATGATGATGAACTCTCATGATAGTCACACAAGTATTAATGATGATTAGTTGGATATATTAAGACTTGTAGTCATTTAGTATTTATGACCATATTATTTTCACTTACATTTATGTTTACTTTTTGCCGTATATGTAGTTGAGGAATTAAATATCTGTAAATAGGTTATATCCTTTACCAAGTGGTCGAGTGATTTTATTTCATGTACTGTCTCATAAATCCATATATGTGTCATTTCCTCAATATGAGAGGATGGGGGTTTAATAATAACTATAATATTGAGTAACAATAATAGGGAGAGATTTGCTACACGGAAACAGAACCAATTCCAAAGGGCCCTTCTGCGACATCATCTCTTTGAGAGAATATTCGCTGTCTTATTTACTCCCTTCTTGTATAGGAGTCTAAAATTTAGCGAGACATTTATGAGATCCTTTATATCATTCTGACATAACTCCTGTATAGCACAGACCCTGAAACAATACACGTCAACCGTTTATGTCCGGTGCCAACCATTCAATGTCTGTCCATTTCTTCTTTATCTACTTCACATCAGTGTCTTATTCCTTAATTTTTATTGGTTGGCCTTTCTCTATTTCTCTTAATCTGGTGGTTCCAGAACACGGAGCTTAGACCCTCAATAAATTCACGCCAAGTCCTCCCGTCTTTTAAAGTTCTTTCAAAGTCCTCTTTATCCTTCACAAGTTTGCCTCCAACCCCCTTCATCATGTTTTTTTTTTCTTCTTTGGTCTCCCTGTCCTTATCCAGACCAAACGACTGCCTGTTATTGCTATCATTTGGTCTCCTCAATGTCTATTAAAGCAAACGACTTCACATCTTGCTTGAACGTTGTTTATTTAGTCCTTTCAGCAGTTCCACATTGTTATCTTACAATACCGTATTCACCTTTCTATCCTGCACAAAAATTCCCAATCCCAATTATGAAAGTCACTAACACATTGTCGTTTTTGTTGTTCTTCACGTTACAGAGTCACAGCTTGGGACTGACCTGACGATTGAGTTGACAATTATTATTCTACGTTGGACTCGATTTCTTTTGATTTCCAGATATTTCCCAGTACGGTACAATGAACGCCCCGCTAGTCTTTAGTATTCTTGTTATTCTTGTACCAATGTCTGCTTCTCAAACGTAGTCTATTTTACTGCCTAGAATCTAGGCCCTAGATATGTGTAGGAGTGTGTCTTCAAGTGCAGGCTGGCTACTATTGCTGTATTTATTTTGGCAGCCATTGTGTTTTCTCTAATTACTCCCATAACCTATTGCTGTGACCTTTCAGGAAGTATTTTCGTTATGTCTTACATCCGGTTTCGGTCATAGGATAAAATGGCAGCGTCATCGATCTAGACCAGGGGTTGGCAACCAGTCGATCCCTTGTACCGTTAGATCCCAGTGGATGATTTGGTAGGTCGATAGGCGACTGCGTGGGAAAAAGGAAAGACTTTTTAAAGTAGGAAAATTTCGGACATACGCATCTCCCTACGACATTTAAAATCGCGGTTTTCCCGCGGATACTAAAATATATTCATGAACTGCATGAGATAGGAACGTAATCTTTTCTTTTCAAGGTTCACCGTCCATATATACAATACACAGAAATCTGCGCTCTGATCGTCTTGACAAAGATGGATTTCGTCACCTCAGAAATTGTCAGAGATAATCCATGAGTGAACGCAATTATTAACAGATAGGATCGCGGGCAGCCCGGACTGACTCTGACCGCACTACTGCTGTGCGTGAGCTAACACACAGAAATAAAGACACATATAGCCAACAATATTACAGTGAGTGAGAATAATTTCATCAACATGTTTTTAATTAACAAGTCAGTGTCGTCTCTGGCTATTCCTTTTGACGGGATCTCTGCTGTTCCAGAGGCATGTCAGCAACCTTTTTCAAGACTAGTCCTTATCAGGGCTTCACGCTAGCTTGATCTAAACAACATTTGGAAATCTTCTCAATTCAGCACAAACACCACATTAAGGTTATACGAGAGCTGTGTACTTTCTGTACTTTTGTATGGCACAGAGTGCTGGAGGGTAACAGAAAATAAAATGTCCAAATTATCGTCAATCCACACAACCACACAACCACACAACCTGCCTAAGGATAATTCTTAGAAGTTTTTGGCCGAATACCATCTGCAGTCAAAAAGGCATGCACACCATTATTGCAGACAGACGCTGGAACTGGGTTGGCCATGTCCTCAGAAGGGACCCTGACACCATCATCAGAACTGCTATGCTATGAACCTCAGAAGGACGGCGAAAGAGAGGCAGACCAAAGACAACCTGGTGGAGACAAGTGGAGGCTGAGATGCAAAACATGAACCAGCGTTGGGGCACGGTACGAAGGATGGACCACCGACCGAGCAAAATGGGGACAGTTTGTTGCTGCCATTCAAGACGCCACTAGGCGTGATGGCCACTGACTACTTTGTCAGTCAAGGTCTAAGGATCCAAGAAAAAGAGAAAGAAGCTAGCTTGATAGACGCTAAAAGTTCCCTCAACAATGAGCTGGAGCTCAAACACAGTGAGTGCTAAACTGTAGTTTTTGTCTCTATTTTTGCTGTAGGTGACTGGCATTAGCGCTTTGATGTGAGAAAATGGCCTCTGTCTATGGTCGAATGAGGCACACCTCGTCATGTGAAGGTAAATACCCCAATGGAAAAAAGTCATTAATATAATCAGTAGAAATCATTAGTAACCCAATTAGAGCAAGCTTGTGGATTAAATCTCGTTTACATTTTAGATATATAGGTAAAAAAATTAAATAGTTTGGCACTTGCAAGAAAAGAAAACATTCAATTATAAGATGCGAATTTCTGCGAAGATTTTAGGAAAACGTAAGCGTATATGAGCAAGACCTAGAAAAATATATTGACTGGCATACCTGAAGTTTTCTACTTATGTCCAAGTTATAACAAACTGTTTTATCATGTTCTTTGTGCCTTTTATGTCCAGAAATACAAATAAATAAACAAGTATGGAGAAGTAAACAAGTTACCAAAAATTATGTAAGCAATTCCATTAACATAACGTCAAACCCACAAATATTTCTCGATCTTAACTCGATACCCTGGTATGCCGAAAATCTGTTCTAGTCTGATTCACGTATTTATATATCCTATTATTATGCCTGCCCTAAGTAGACACTCACTGCCTGGTTGAACGATTTGGAACAAAGACAGAACTCGGGAATGCATGTGGTTGGCAGGCTTCGGTGTCTCGAGGGTTGGCGTTGAAATGAGAGAAAGTGAGAAGGTGTTAACAACAATACCATCAACTTACTTACTTAGTCGTTCCTCTTCTACCGTGAGGTATTGTGACGGTATTGCCTCCCCTGCTTTGCAGTAGTGGTCCAACAGTGGCCAAAACTGTATCTAATATGGGCTTCAAAGGTGTCT
Source organism: Oreohelix idahoensis (assembly GCA_024509875.1). Taxonomy (NCBI): domain Eukaryota; kingdom Metazoa; phylum Mollusca; class Gastropoda; order Stylommatophora; family Oreohelicidae; genus Oreohelix; species Oreohelix idahoensis. The sequence goes on along the minus strand of JAMPIV010021294.1, from coordinate 49,400 downwards.
ACCTTCGCACAAGATTACTCTTGGCAGAGATGTAGATAGAAGGGTGATGACACTTCTATTACAAAGGGAGTCTTCAAAAGATATTCAGATAAGCGAAAATAATGCTGCAATTGGCTAAGCACGTTAATTCTAGAATCTGCCGACAACTTTTGTGAAGGATAAAGCAATGGTTTATGTTAGCTCGTTTAAGCCTCCACCTCTGATTAACTCAGGGGAATTCTTATTATTCTGGTATAGCTCAGTTTAGAGTGTGTGTAGTAAATTGACTGAGACAAACATGCAGTAATTTTAAAATAATTAAATCGAAGTTAAATTTGTAAATTTACAAATAACAAAATTTAATAATCACTTAAGTTTTAACAGTTTGAAAATAATTTGAATAGTTATGGATCAAGAAAAAGTTATCTTCACGGTCGTAATATGAGGTAAATTGTTACAAGAAATTCAAGTGGCAGCATATATTGAACTTAGCTGCCAATGATGGTTCTGCTCCTTCTGATGGGTTGGATCCTTTTACACTGCTCACACTCGTCGCTGGTCAAAGTTGTCGGGTGTAGCTCGTTTCCCAGAAATATCAGGGAGAGTCTACAAAGATGGTCACTCGTCTTAAAGCTTAGGCCACTGTTCCCTTCTTGTTCCAGAGATAGTACTTTCTGCTGATACCACCAATAACTATGGTAAAGAATAGAGACGAAACGCTCTCTTAAGTATTGCGTTTTCCAACCCATGGTTATGGGTCCCTATCTTCCCATTCTACCATCCCATTTAACTCAGAATTTACCCTCGATGAGAATTAAATTTAATCCCTCGGGATAAAACTTTCTTTACATTTAAATTGAATAGCTTTTATAGTTACTTTACATTTAAATGAAAAGGTTAATAGTACAGATAGAATATGTTTACATTTACATTTCCACTGATTGAAAAGTGTTCACAATATAAATTGAACATGTTTTCATTTATGTTTACACTGATTTGAAAAGTTTGAAACTTCCGTTAATTTAAAATGAATATTTTCACATAGACATTTACACTGGTTTGAAACTGTAAGTATTATACTTAAAAGGTACATCATTACTTTCATCTTTTCCTCCCTGCTCCATATGGAACTTGGAACTACTTTATGCTTTTAGTTCTCTTTACGAAACTAGCAATATCGCCATCACCAGCCTTTGGCAATGGTGGTTCGTGAAATCATTATTCTATACGCTGAGTTTGCCAGCCTCAAATGACTGGGACATTCCTAGCACTTTCACACATTAAAATTCACATGGTATTATATATGTATATATGTTAGTTCACATGTTAGTAATATAAAATGTAAAATCACAACTTACGCTTATCCTTGTTCACAGACATTTTGCTCAGATGAATAAAAGAGACTTGAATCGGCCTCTTGCACGCGTCTGGGGTGTCGTTAATTTAATAAGTTTCCTCTTTGACTTTGTGTGTTTCCTTCAGTTTCCTTATTAAAATGATAGAGATTTCCTGAACTGTTGTTGTAAGTCCTGATAAATAAAGATAAGCGTAAATGGGAAAATCCTGGAACAAGTCAAGAGCTACGTATATCTTGGTCATATAATAACAGAAGATGGCAGATGTGAAACAGAAATCAAGAAGAGAATAGGAATGGCCAAAGCTACATTCAACAACATGAAACATATACTGAAATCCAAACAGTTATCTCATAAATTAAAACTGAGAATCATAAAGTGTTATACATATTCTGCATTTCTGTATGGTGCAGAAACATGGACGATGAATAAGCATTTGGAAGAAAGAATTGAGGCTCTTGAAATGTGGATATATAGAAGAATGGGGCGTATCTCATGGAAAGAGATGAAAACAAATAAGGAGGTCCTAGAAAATCTAGGTATGAAAAGAGAACTAATGAGAGAGGTCAAAGTTCGGCAGCTAAAATACTTTGGCCACATAAAAAGGCATAACACCTTGCAGAAGACCATAACAGAAGGGAGAGTTGAAGGCAAACGTGCAAGGGGAAGACAGCGCTATAAGTGGGAAGATAACATCAAGAGATGGACGGGAAATAGTCTATCAGAGTGTACCACCAAGACAAGAGACAGAAGACGTTGGAGATCCATTACAGCCAACCTTCGTTGTGGAGATGGCAACTGATGATGATGATGATAAATACTCAAATAAAAGGTGTCCAGTCTGATAAAATGGAATTCTGAACTCTAGGCTTCACTCTGGCAAGGTCTGGTGTTTTGGCAAGCGATTTTCACAGTTTTCTTTCATTCTTTCATTCTTTTTCTTTCTTTCTTTCTTTCTGTCTTTCTGTCTTTCTGTCTTTCTGTCTGTCTGTCTGTCTGTCTGTCTGTCTGTCTTTCTTTCTTTCTTTCTTTCTTTCTTTCTTTCTTTCTTTCTTTCTTTCTTTCTTTCTTTCTTTCTTTCTTTCTTTCTTTCTTTCTTTCTTTCTTTCTGTCTTTCTGTCAGTCTGTCTTTTATGCCTTTCTTCTTTAATTCTTTTTTTCTTTTTCGTTCTTTCTTTCTTTCTTTCTTTCTTTCTTTCTTTCTTTCTTTCTTTCTTTCTTTCTTTCTTTCTTTCTTTTCTGTCCATTCTTTTTTTTTTTCTTTCTTTCTTTCTTTCTTTCTTTCTTTCTTTCTTTCTTTCTTTCTTTCTTTCTTTCTTTCTTTCTTTCTTTCTTTCTTTTCTGTCCTTTCTTTTTCTTCTTTATTTCTGTTTTCTTTCTTTCTTTCTTTCTTTCTTTTATTTCCTTTCTTTTTCTTCTTTCTGTCTGTCTTTCTTTTCTTTCCTTTCCTTTTCTTCTTTCTTTCTTTCTTTCTTCCTTTCTTTCTTTCTTTCTTTCTTTCTTTCTTTCTTTCTTTCTTTCTTTCTTTCTTTCTTTCTTTCTTTCTTTCTTTCTTTCTTTGTCTTTCTTTCTTTCTTTCTTTCTTTCTTTTATGTCCTTTCTTTTTCTTCTTTCTTTCTTTCTTTCATTCTTTCTTTCTTTCTTTCTTTCTATTTCTTTCTTTCTTTCTTTTATGTCCTTTCTTTGTCTTCTTTTTCTTCTATGTTTTTTTTCTTTCCTCTCTTTTTCTTCTTTTTTCTTTTTTTATCTCTTTCTTTCTTTTTTTGTTTCTTTTCTTTCTTTCTTTCTTTCTTTTATTTTTTTTCTTCTTTCTGTCTTTCTTTCTTTTTTTTTATTCCCTTTCTGTTTCTTTCTTTCTTTCTTTCTTTTTCTTTCTTTCTTTTTATTCTGTCTTTATTTCTTTCTGTCTTTCTTTTATTTCCTGTTTTTTCTTCTTTCTTTCTGTCTGTCTTTCTGTCTGTTTATTCTGTCTTTCTTTTCTTTTCTTTCTTTCTTTTTCTTTCTTTCTTTTCTTGTTTTTTCTTTCTTTCTTTCCTTTCGTTTCCTTTTTTCTCCTTTCTTTTTCTTCCTTTTCTTTCTTTCTTTTTCTTTCTTTTTCTTTCTTTCTTTCTTTCCTTTATTTCTCTTTCTTTCTTTCATTCTTTTATTTCCTTTCTTTGTCTTATTTCTTTCTTTGTCTTTCTGTCTTTCTTTCTTTCTTTTTTTATTTCCTTTGTTTTCTACTTTATTTCTTTCCTTTCTGTTTCTTCTTTCTTTCTTTCTTTGTTTCTTTTCCTTTCTTTCTGTCTTTCTTTCTTTCTTTCTTTCTTTCTTTTTCTTTCTGTCTATTTTTGCCTTTCTTTCTTTCTGTTATTTCTTTTCTTTCTATCTTTCTTTTTTCTGTCTTTCTTTTTTTCTTCTGTCTTTCTGTCTTTCTTTTTTTCTTTTTATTTCTTTCTGTCTTTCTGTCTTTCTGTCTTTCTGTCTTTCTGTCTTTCTGTCTGTCTGTCTGTCTGTCTGTCTGTCTGTCTTTCTTTCTTTCTTTCTTTCTTTCTTTCTTTCTTTCTTTCTTTCTTTCTTTCTTTCTTTCTTTCTTTCTTTCTTTCTTTCTTTCTTTCTTTCTTTCTTTCTTTCTTTCTTTCTTTCTTTCTTTCTTTCTTTCTTTCTTTCTTTCTTTCTTTCTTTCTTTCTTTCTTTCTTTCTTTCTTTCGTTCTTTCTTTCTTTCTTTCTTTCTTTCTTTCTTTCTTTCTTTCTTTCTTTCTTTCTTTCTTTCTTTCTTTCTTTCTTTCTTTCTTTCTTTCTTTCTTTCTTTTTCTTTCTTTCTTTCTTTCTTTCTTTCTTTCTTTCTTTCTTTCTTTCTTTCTTTCTTTCTTTCTTTCTTTCTGTCTTTCTGTCTTTCTGTCTGTCTGTCTGTCTGTCTGTCTGTCTTTCTTTCTTTCTTTCTTTCTTTCTTTCTTTCTTTCTTTCTTTCTTTCTTTCTTTCTTTCTTTCTTTCTTTCTTTCTTTCTGTCTTTCTTTCTTTTTCTTTCTTTCTTTCTTTCTTTCTTTCTTTCTTTCTTTCTTTCTTTCTTTCTTTCTTTCTTTCTTTCTTTCTTTCTTTCTTTCTTTCTTTCTTCTTTCTTTCTTTCTTTCTTTCTTTCTTTCTTTCTTTCTTTCTTTCTTTCTTTCTTTCTGTCTGTCTGTCTGTCTGTCTGTCTGTCTGTCTGTCTGTCTGTCTGTCTGTCTTTCTTTCTTTCTTTCTTTTTTTCTTTCTTTCTTTCTTTCTTTCTTTCTTTCATTCTCTATTTCTTTCTCTTTTTTTCACCTCCTTCATTTCTGTCTTTCTGTCTTTCTGTCTTTCTGTCTGTCTGTCTGTCTGTCTGTCTTCTTTCTTTCTTTCTTTCTTTCTTTCTTTCTTTCTTTCTTTCTTTCTTTCTTTCTTTCTTTCTCTATTTCTTTTTTTCTTTTTTTCTTCCTTTCTGTCTGTCTTTCTTTCTTTTATTCGCTATTTCTTTCTTTCTTTTTTTCTTCCTTTCTGTCTTTCTTTGTTTTTTATTCTTTCTTTCTTTCTTTCTTTCTTTCTTTCTTTCTTTCTTTCTTTCTTTCTTTCTTTCTTTCTTTCTTTCTTTCTTTCTTCTGTCTTACTTTCTGTCTGACTGTCTGTCTCGGTATGTCTGTCTTTATTACGGATGGTACAGCACAGACAAGCTTGACTTGAACGTGCTGACAGCCTATTATTCGCCAGAGGATTCTTAAGTTCATTGATGACGATGATGACTGTCTGTGGGAGGCAACTTTTCAAGGTCAGGATCATATATGATGTTTTCCTAGAGTAAGGTGCCTGGACCCACGACTTACATGTGTGTCCTAGAAACGGCCAGGTAACTACAACGTCAGCATCAGCCCTGTAGTAGCCCGCGACCTTACCTTCACATCTGTACTCTTAGTCAACAAAATATTATAGTCCTGATTCCTATTTACGCCCTTTACCAAGCAAGTACCCCGCCAGAATATGACAGGGGGAATAATTACGTTGTGGTGTACCTGCTGCATGTCCTGATTGCGGCACAATTTCTCCTACATTTATTTCTTTCCGTTCCATTTCGCTGGACCTTTGTAGTCACACATCATGACTATTGGTCAATGGTCAATGCACCATGACAAAATTGAAAGGCCTGCGTGATTTTTTAAAATTAGTGTTCAATTTAGCGTTCTTGTTCCAAAATGCGCCAATGCCATATTTTACGGAAAATGCAACAAGTAAATATTCCAAGACATGCGCGTTATTTTAAAGGGTGTTCAATTCAGCTTCGTATTTTTCGGAAAAGCTGACGGGATTGTTTTCATTGTTGGTTACAATAAGTCAGACAACTGGTATGTAGGGGATTATTAAATATATCTGTACACAATGTCTGTCTCTCCAAAATGGTATGCCGCTCTAATATAGAGGTAAGAAAAAGATAAAGGATCCCATTACACTAGTCAACAAATTTTCAAAAATTATTTGTACCAGAAATTAAATATACCATTTCTTATTGATTTTGACATGCTGATTTCAAATATCAAAATGAAATTCACCAATTGGCTCTGGTTTTTAAAAAAATGATGAATTTACATTACAGTAATACAAATAATGTATGCTTGTTTAATTCTCTGGGGTAAACAGCTAGTCTTTCTACTTTAGCATTATAAAAATTGTTGTTACATACTCAATTAATTGATATTTCAACATAAAATGATAGAAAAAATAAAAACATTATTTAAAGTTCACATATCATGTTTTAAAAAGGCACATTTGAACCCATTCCATCATTATTCAGTCGCTGTTCGAGCTCTCTTTGCTTGCTTCTTGTAGTCAATCGATGAGGTGTCTCTTGTCACAGTCCAACAGTAATCAGCAAGCATTGAAGGGCTCCAATTGCCTTGATACCTTGTCTCCATAGCAGCAATGTCCTGGTGAAATCGTTCACCATGCTCATCACTGACCGCTTCACAGTTTGACGTAAAGAAATCCAGATGAGAATCCAGAAAATGAATTTTCAAAGACATGTTGCAGCCAAGACTCTTATACTTCAGAAGGAGATTTTCTACAATTTCATTGTAATTATCAGATCTGTTGTTTCCAAGAAAATTGTCCACCACTGACTTAAATGCTGCTTTTTTCCTTGCCATGCAACACGCAAAGAAACTCGTCATCATGAAGAAGTTTTCGAATTTGCGGACCAACAAATACTCCCTCTCTTATTTTATCTTCACTCAGTCTTGTAAATTTTCTGATGAGGTATTTGAAAGCCTCATCTGTTTTCTCCATTGCTTTGACAAAGTTTTTCATGAGACCCAGCTTAATGTGCAAGGGTGGCAACAAAATCTTGCTGGTGTCGACAAGTGCTGGGTTCTCAACGTTCTTACTGTCAGGCTGCAATGACTGCCTGATTGGCCAATGTCTTCTGATGTAATGGTCACTTCGTGCACGGCTATCCCACTCACAGAGAAAGCAACAGTACTTGGTGTATCCACCCTGTAGTCCAAGCAAAAGAGCGACCACTTTTAAGTCACCGCAAAGTGACCAATGATGATGATCGTAGTTTATACACTTCAAAAGCTGCTTAATGTTTTCATAAGTTTCTTTCATATGAACTGCGTGACCAACTGGAATTGACGGTAACACATTACCATTATTCAACAAAACAGCTTTAAGACTCATCTTGGATGAATCAATGAAAAGCCTCCACTCTTCCGGTATGTAATTGATTTTGAGGGCTGCCATTAAACCAGAAATGCTGTGGCACGCAGAAAGGTCACCCTCTTTGAAAAAAAATGTAATAAGCGGCTTCTGGCAGTTCCTATACACATAAATTGTAACATCTTCTGCCAGGAGATTCCACTGTTGCAATCTGGAACCCAAAAGCTCCGCCTTGTTCTTCGGTAAATTCAGATCTCTTACAAGATCATTCAGTTCACCTTGGGTTATTAAGTGTGGTTTAGTGGATGTAGTTTGCTCAAAATCTGGGTCGCTTGAGGTTGATGGTTCAGGACCACCAATGTCCTCTTCTTCATCAGTGGAAGCAGCTGAAAATGATTCTGGCACTTTGGGAACTGGTAGGTCATCGCCATGTGGTACCGGGCGTATTGCAGAGGGGATGTTTGGATATTCCAGAGTCCATTTTTTCTTCTTTGATATGCCTTTCCCAATTGGAGGGACCATGCAAAAGTAACAGTTGTTGAGATGATCAGTGGGCTCTCTCCAAATCATTGGGACTGCAAAAGGCATAGCTTGCCTTTTGCCAGTCAACCACAGTTTAAGATGTGCTGCACATGTATTGCAGCATATGTGTGGCGCCCAGCTCTTATCTTGATCTCCTATTCTGCTGCCAAAATACAGACTGTACGCCTTCTTAATCACTTTAGTTATATTTTGTTTTTGTGATAGAAATGTCACCTCACCACTTATATAACAGAAATTATTAGCACTGTTCACACATGTCCTAGGCATTTCTAACTACGATACTTTTGATAAGGACAAATGCACTAACTAATGGCAAAATTTTATCAGAGATAAGATATTTATACACAAAGGTGATGTAATCATAGGTAGGATTGCATCATCAACTTCTAGTTACATTTTTATTGGTCATTAGAAAAAATTATGCAATCGCCCACAACAGTTGCATCATATATATATAAATTGACCGTAATTAAATAAACTAGTAGCATATATCTTGAAAACTAGAGCCAATCAACATTTTTTAATGTCATTTTCGTTTTCAGCACACCAAAATTAGTTAAGATCAGCTATTTTCATTTCTGGTACATTTTGGTTGTTGACTAGTGTTACACGCCCATTGAGGCATATTGGGAATATGGTGTTGGGCCCATATTTTCTTGACCATCGGCACACTAGGGGTGATGTGGTCGGCATCACGCCGGCCGCCTTAACCTTCCCAGAGTTGCTCTGGTACCCAATTTTTGAGGCTGGGTCGACCCAGGAGCCGTTTGCGTTCTAAAAAATCCGACCTCAACTGGGGATCGAAACATGGGCCACCGAGCTAGGAAGTGAGTGCACTAACCACTGCGATACCGCGGCTCCTCTCTAATGTAGAAGCTGGAAGTTAATTTGACGACATCTTGTCCACAAATGCTTGAAAGATTATGAAAATAGAAAACTGACATTGGAGACAGCTTTAAACAGTGTAACCGCGTATACCGTAATTTTCTTCAGATACAGACTATATCCCACTACAAAAAACAGAAAGAGGCACAGATTAACATAAAATAAATTCTTATGAGAAACAGAAGATATTAAAAAAGTTTGACACAGATTTTTAATTAGGCTAGCTTCGCTTGTAGATGCCAAGCATTGGTCATGTGATATCCCCAACCAATCGTAAGGCTCAGTACTGTTCTGCCGGCAGGAATGTAGAACAGGACGCCAGTCAGTCAGAGAAGGAAAGCGAATCCTAGCAGACGTGTTTTAGTCTAGCGCTGTGAAAGTATTAGTTGAAGAGATCAACTTTAGACTTTTTCATCCATTGTGCATTCTAGGATGTTGTGTGATATTGTGTTTTCAGAATATTGTAAGTATTGACCAAAATTGATTTCACTTGGTTAATAGATCACACGGCTAAGTCTACGGCAGACTTAGGTTCGAAGATTAAAATGAGAAAATGAAAACCTAAAACCTTGTATAGATAAAATTCTCTATGAATTGGAGAAAATTCTCTATGAATTGGAGAAAAGTAAACCTATGGATTCCCACATCAAAACAAAAGAAAGCTTTTGCAGAAAAGAACTATACTGAAGAGCCGGCAGTATATTTTGCGAGGACAGAATCTAAATACTCAACGTAAGAATACAGTAGAAACAAGGAGACAGTCTCATGAATAAATGAAGAATTAGAAAAGGTGCAAAAGGAACTTTGCATTAATGAAATGGTACCAGATGTTTTACACGGCAAATTGTTAACTGCTGAAAAAATTGCCATTATCCAAGACCTTGTTGCATTTGCACACATCTTATTTGGTGCCTAGTGACCAGTACTCTATAAAAGAGCAGAAGCACACGAAAGATGGACCAATTAATGGAAAAATTAAGAAACCTACGATACCCATGTCTACCAACACATCATACCGAGGACACAGATAGTACGCTGTATCATTTTAACAGACGTGCTAAGAATCACTGGACGAGTTTAAATAGAAGAGATTGCCGCATCGCAGTCCGAAGCCTATTCACCAATGTCAAAAGTCATAGGACCTACGAAATAAAGAATCTCCATGCATCTGACAGGGAATGCATCGTCACCACAGATGAAGGTTTTCGTGCTGTTGTAAAACCACTACATCCATGGCGAAGACCATTTCTTGAACGTCAACAGGTCAGTTCTGTGAAAGTAAACACGACGCTACATACCCCCTTTCATAATAGACCAACCCCAATCAAACAACATCAAGACACATTTATGAATGAGCCTAAAATGACATCTGTCGCCACACAGAGAAACACTGACACGCCACGTCACGTTTGTAACCCACCAACGAGAACTAAAACAAACATTGTACCACAAATACAAACGAGTTCACAACCAGACAAGAAAAGACAGGAAGAAATATCTACAGTACATGCAGGGTACCAGTTTGACATTAAAGCTGATTCTGAATTGTCAAGTACAGAAGACAGCGATGTAGACTCTGATGAAACTACAGAAGGCTACTTGTCAGACGAACTCGATCATACAACAGACGAAGAAGGCAGAAGATATTACTGGCCGAAAATTGAGATGGTAAAGCAGATCAAGAAAAAGAAAATTGGCGGAATGGTTCAACCTACAACAGCAGAGCTAGAGAAATCAATAAATTTTTTTCTGAAATTCGGTAACCTCAAAACCCTCACGATACGAAAAATATATTTATCACTGCAAAGCGACTGTGCCACTGATTTATCTACCAGAAAGGATGAAATCACGAAATTAGTCCACAACGCACTTGATAAAATGGCCTCTCTTAAACGAGACTCATCCGAAAGCGAAGAAGATATCCCGCCGGCAGAATTGCGTATTCGACTCCAAGACAGAGACCTGCGTATTAGAAATGAAGAAATAATGCCTCAAACGTCAAGAGATGACAATACCAAGTCAACGTTTTTCCACACTCAAACTTACTCCCGCGGTGACCATTCGTCAATCGATACGTACCACACTCCCAGTTCAGGCAGCTCCTGTTGGAATACTAGTGAAGAACAACCACTGCTATACCAAAAGAACAAGGTTGGTCGTTACGAACAATCAGATCCTGAAGAAACCATCCCCAAACAGTTTGTGGAACCATATACCACAAATCCTTATGAAGACGAAACGCAACAAGAAATGAGAAACTACAGTATCAACCCCAGTGCAATTTTGTCAGACCCCAACGAACAAAATGACAGAGAAATGGTAGAAGCATATGAACAAGAAACAGACATTGATTTACCAGACACAGCCAGTTCTATTTAAACCAGTGATGCGGATAGCACATTATTTATACCAGTCAGCTCCAGTGTCAAACGCGCCTATAAAACAGAATCGGATGACTCACTCCCTGTCAACAAGATTCCTCGTATATCGCAGAACTATATCAGACGAAAGATTTTGAAGAAACGTAGGAATGTTCCAAAACCAAGCCGAGAAGTATTAGCCTCAGCTCAACTTGTCAAAAACAACAGTGTGCAAATTACTGCGCCCACTGTAAATGGTGTTAACATACCGCAGAACCAGCTCAGACGAAAAATCAAGGCGAAACATGCCCCTGCCTCAAAACTAACAGATGTTCCAGCCATGCAAACCCCAACCACATGGAAACCATCACCGTCCCTGCCGATGTCCTCAGAGCCCCAACAATCAGCAAATGCAGTGTCGCCTACCACACCCATCACCACTGCTACCCAATATGATCCTCGCCTAAGCAGTCGGGAAATTGCAATGCTCGAGGCGATGGAAAAATTCAAAGACCTCGCAAAGCTATTCTGAGAAAAACGCCCCTCGTGTCTTCATGTACATGCCATCCCATGTACGGTCAACACAAATGTGCACTTACTTTTTAACAATGTACTAACGTTTTAAATGTACTCTATTTTCAGACTATGTTCAGATTGACAGTTATAGATGACTTATTGCCAGAAAGTTGTTCCCCGGACATAATCTTCTGATGACCAGCGAACACTCATGAACAGCCCACAGAGGATTCTAGTTAGACATTTTATGGTTTTGTGAAATAAAAATGACACAAAAGATACAATGTTCCTTGTTTACAGACACCCTTATTAGTCAGACAGTTTTTGATGTTTAAAATGTTAACTTACACAACCTTACCTATAGCACATGTGTACCACTGATTCTGCTGTAACATTGATCTACACTTTTGTAACTGATCATATTCCACGCTTCATTCACTAGACTTCTTGTCCTTACAGTTCCAGAGCCCAGTGATTCATTGTCCGTGCATCTTCATGCAAGCACCCTTGTACGAGAAATTTTCTTCTTACCTGATACTAATATCTTTGTTCCCAATTATCCTACTTCATCTAATATATATCACTTAGATCCATCACACTGACACCACTATGACATCTGTAATTATTATTGCATGCTATCCTATTTTCTCCACAGGATTTATTTATTTTAGCATGTTCACAAAAATTTGTTTACTTCGCATAAGAAATTGTATATCCAACCTTTAATTCACTATTGTAAGATTTTCCTCACTCCACTATCACACCTCCCTAACTTACTATTTTTCTCTCCACTATTTTGAAGATGACATTCTAGACATGAGTTTTTCTATCTAAATCACTTTCCATCCCTTCGTATTACAATAATGTTGTAATCAGGAGATCTTAAATTTTCCCCTATCTTTCAAGAACTTACAGTATCCTCTCCTCACCCCTTATTGACAGCAGTCACCACTATGTTAATTATTTTCTGACCTTATCTATTGCTTGCAGCCCTACTGTTTAGAATTGGTGGTATCTCTAGTGTTTAGAGAATTGATTATTATCATTCTCTTGTAATTGTGATGCATGGTCAGAAAAGAATCGAAATTTTGATATATTGAAAAGAAAGAGAAAAAATTGCAAACCAGAAAAGATGAACAAAACAGAAAAAATGCAATCCAGAAAAGAAATCAAACAGAAAAAGAAATGAAATAGAAAAAATGAAAAGAGAAAAGACATAAAAGAAAAATGAGAAGAGAACACATTTGGAATGTTTTTATAGAATGTGTTATCTGTTTATATGCCACCCTCACACATTTTGATGATATGATGATAAGCCAATATTGTAAAACATTGACTGCCCTGATGTTAGCAGCCGACATAAAAGAAAAGAAAAAGAGAAAATAAATCACCATATCAGAGTGAGCAATTAGTCTTTACTCCTACTGCCCATTACCAGTCATACCCCCACCAGCATGATCTCTGACACTCCAGCAGTATTTTGTTGATACTGCCTATGACAAGTACCCCAATGACATTTGCGCATGCTGAATTTTTGCAAATGGAAATATCCTTTGAGAGCATTTGTATATGCTAACCCCAGATTGAACAAATTGCAACTATTTGTTGATGCTGCCTTTGCCCCATGTTAAAGAAATGACATTTGCATATGCTGATATAGCAAATGAAATACCCTTCTATAGCATTTGTATATGCTGAACTCACATTGAACACCCCATTACCGGATGATAGCCACTGATGGCACATGAGAGAATGAAGCAACTGTTTAGTGATGATGAAGATGCCATTTTCTATTATGGTGAAATTTTATGTTGACACAACTAATGTTTTGCTGTGCGGTTTATGCACTAATGCTCACATTGAAATGGGAAAATGAATAATTGGAGGTTGTTATGAAATAACAGAGAAAATAATTGAAATTTTCCGGGTTCCATGAACATAGAACCAATCGGAGGAATATGATTGCTGCATATGAGAACCATTAATGTATGGATCATTATTGGACAAGAGACACAAATGAAATATGATAATCCTATGGAACAAAAAGTGTTAAGGACACAATGGAGATTAAATGAGAAAAAAAAAGATTGAATGCTGATGCACCCAGAACATAATGGAACTATATGAGATTTGGATCACCCATGGACAAAGGATATACAAATGGACTATGCATATCCCATAGAACCGCAGAGGTTAAAGACACAATAATAATAATGGAATAAAATGTTAATATCTCCATATTTTGGGAGAAAATAAATTTTGATATTTTTTGCCACTTGCCTTATATTGTGAACCTGATTATAATAAGATGAATGCACATGAATATTGCTTGCTACTGGTTATATTAAAATGCTTATGGTATTTTAAATTAAATAATACAACAAACCAAAGGATTGAAATATGATTGAGACATTGTGACAATACTGAGCTTGGATCACCCTTATGATATATGGACCAAGAACAATGTAACCCCACGGACTGACGTGTCATGGATCCATATACAATAGATGGATATAATATTATAAAAGAGTACCCAGATTGGACATCCATATTGCTGAATCACGGATTACCATGAGAATAAATGTACCCTCATGCCCCATAATAATAATAAGTAACTTAAATTATTATAAATTTAAGAAATATAAATTGATCATCTGGCTGTAGCAGCAGATGTTATAAACACCATAGAGTTCTGAAAAACCTTCGACCTGCGAAGGCAAAACTGGTGTTGACAATGTAAATGTTATATATATGATTGATTGTATGATGTGTTGTTGTAAAATATTGACAGCTCATAAGGTTCAGTAAGGATATATTTCTGGTTATAACAAGAGAACTAGACAGGATCCACATAGCATGGAATTGTGGAAAGACATAAAATGATACATTGAGAAAGAAAAAAAAAAAGGGAACAAAAGAAGAAAAATGTTACATGGAACCAGAGATTAGTAAGGATACATAGTAGCCAGAGTGCCAGGAACCTTGTCTTGAGAAAAGAAGAAAAATGGGGAATATAACAAATTTATTTCCATGACATGTAAACATATTCTGTTAATGATTGATTGAATAAGTTGATGTATGAACATTACAACAAAGTTAGTGCAAAGTTGATTTTTGCAAAAGACTAGTAATAATAAATAATAATTTTAAGCTATGGCTCACATATGAGAATAACGTGTTGACAGAAAACAGGAAAGAAAAAAGAAAGATTTCAAACAATTAGAAATGGTTGAGTCATAAATGGACAGGATCATTACCAGACCCATTACCTGTGGGGATATTGGAGACAAACATCACATATTTTGAGAAAATGTAATAGAGAACATTCTCTACAGTGATAGACTTGGAACGAATTTATATACTTACCATTTGGAAAATGTCAAATATAGGAAACATTCAGACACAAATAAATAAGAATAAGCTATGAGGTTTTAATGCTTTTATTGTGAACAATATGATTGCATGTAAACATGTAAATGGTTACATTATAATTTAGAAGTCTTCACCCATATGACTACCAATGTTTTTTTATATAATAACAATGACCAACCGGATCATTTATTGGAAAAGAAAACATGATGGTTAACCAAAGAAGGATAAACTGTTTTATGGAGAAAAGATCAACATGACAATAAGGATGTGGACACCTTCAAAACCTCTATGAATAAACTGTAAAAATACTTGGAATCAAAAGAATAAATAAATTACACCCATGATTATGGAACATCAGGAAGCAAATAACTTCAACATTTTTAGAGTACTTGAAGCCTTGGGATATGAAACCAATGACAGGAACAGAAATGATATTACACCCTGCTCCCCACAATGACTAATAATATGTTGTCAACATGCATTTAGTTATGATTAAGTTATACAAATATGATATACTATTGCTCATATTTCCCAGTGTTGCCACTTGTCACATTTTTTTTGAGTGATGACCTTATAAATGTTTTCAAGATTTTATTGGTCAGTGTTGCCAATTTGAAAATTTGATGAAAAATGTTGTAAAATGCTGGATAGTTAAAATTTTTTTGAAGTTGATGTCCATCCCTAAGTTTTTATATAGAAGTTGATCTCATATAGACATAGGACCCTAGTGTAAGAATTAGGTTAAATTTTTCCGAAACATTTTTAGACTTAGAACATTTTTTGAACTTTAAATTTTTCAGAACATTTTTTTTTTTGGAACTTAAGAAATTTTGGGGATAAATTTTTTAAGATTTGATAGTACTCAAATGTCTCCCTACGGGATACATTTGCAGGGCCCCGGTATCTGTATGTAGCCACGTATACCGTAATTTTCTTCAGATACAGACTATATCCCACTACAAAAAACAGAAAGAGGCACAGATTAACATAAAATAAATTCTTATGAGAAACAGAAGATATTAAAAAAGTTTGACACAGATTTTTAATTAGGCTAGCTTCGCTTGTAGATGCCAAGCATTGGTCATGTGATATCCCCAACCAATCGTAAGGCTCAGTACTGTTCTGCCGGCAGGAATGTAGAACAGGACGCCAGTCAGTCAGAGAAGGAAAGCGAATCCTAGCAGACGTGTTTTAGTCTAGCGCTGTGAAAGTATTAGTTGAAGAGATCAACTTTAGACTTTTTCATCCATTGTGCATTCTAGGATGTTGTGTGATATTGTGTTTTCAGAATATTGTAAGTATTGACCAAAATTGATTTCACTTGGTTAATAGATCACACGGCTAAGTCTACGGCAGACTTAGGTTCGAAGATTAAAATGAGAAAATGAAAACCTAAAACCTTGTATAGATAAAATTCTCTATGAATTGGAGAAAATTCTCTATGAATTGGAGAAAAGTAAACCTATGGATTCCCACATCAAAACAAAAGAAAGCTTTTGCAGAAAAGAACTATACTGAAGAGCCGGCAGTATATTTTGCGAGGACAGAATCTAAATACTCAACGTAAGAATACAGTAGAAACAAGGAGACAGTCTCATGAATAAATGAAGAATTAGAAAAGGTGCAAAAGGAACTTTGCATTAATGAAATGGTACCAGATGTTTTACACAAATTGTTAACTGCTGTACACATGCCTGTATCATAGACATTGTTATATTTGACCACGTTCAGTTTTGCAAGTAAAGACTATTAAAAGTTATTGCTGTAAAACCCAATGCTGTTGAAGAATCATATGCTTGCAGTTGGCCATCATACAAATGAATCAATGTATCATATAGAAACTAATCGCTACAGGTGCAACATAACTAAAACCCATCTGCTCTAACATAAAACATCCTAGAGGATTATGCCCGAACCTGGTTAACTCTTGTAAGACTGTAAGAGAGCAATTACCAACTCTAGCAGATCAGCTAGTATATAAACCTAACACTCTCTGCAAAGAAACAGCAACCCCCAACTACCCTACCCGGTAACAACAGGACCGGAACAATGCGCTAAACAAACAAAAAAATGCCGTTTGAAAGTTATCTTTCCTGAGCCCCAGTTACAAACAGGAAACAACCATGATGCCTCATGTCATCTTTTGAGGGACGCATGTTAAAGGACTATCATCATCATCATTCGTCATCTCCTCAAACAGCATAGGTCATCAAAGAACTTATGCCCCGTCTGACAGTTCCGTGCCATCAGCTGAAGGCGTTTCCATGTATTCCATATCCCTCTCACACCTGTCTCCATGTTCTCTTCTCTATGAGCTCTTTGGTATCCCTCTATCTTTCTTACCGTGAGGGTTCCAGTTAACACTAATGTTTGAGCTAGCGTTTTGTTATCTCCTCTTGTTCCACTGGCGCTCGTCTGCTCCTTGCCATCATTTCCACATTTGCGATATTGTCATATCCTTCAATCCTTCTATTCTATGCAAGCACACATTTATGAAAGTCTGTTGATTTCTTGTTGTTGTGTTTATTGTTATCCACGTTTCAGACCCAAACAGTGGGAATGACTTGACATGCGAGTGTTAATTGACTATGAAACATCTTTTTTTTTTTTTTTTCAAGGAATATGTTTAGAAATAGTTTTGCAGAATACAGGAACTGGAAAGGGACATGGTTCATGCGGGGGGAAGGGGGGGGGGGGAAATACTTACTGTAGTACATGCTATTTCTGGGTGAAAGTTTTGAACCTCAAATGCTTCCAGTTTTCAGCAGAGTGAGTTCAGTAAAAGTCAGTTATTTTAGTGGAACCTGGAGTGCCCCTGGCTGTCATGTTAAACCGTCTAACCGCACCCAAAACATCATCTCTTCTTGCACATGATACCTTTAGTAGCTCTGGACTCCTTATCTCACTCGTAGTTACCCTGCTATCAGCAGACCCCCACGAGCTGAGGTAGCGAGGGGTGATTATTCTGACAGCTGGAATTGGTCTTTTCACCACGTCTGCTCAGGCAGAGATTGGTCGACGTTAACTAACGTCTACTAAATAGAACAAGGTTATAAAACGACTTTCTAGTTTATATAAATAAAACACACATAAAGGTATGTTTCTGGCACTCGTGAGAAATAAAAAACCTGGACAACAGAAAAACAACAGAAGTGATGGGCTTATTGGTGACTCCAACACAGGACCTTCAGAACTTTCGAAGGGAAAATAAAAACTTGATGATTTGGTTATTTAAGTGGTTAGTGTAGGAAGAGTTGTTGTGTACAGATAAATTTTGTGTTTGTCTGTATTTTTTTAAGCGATAGAAAGACAAGACGGGAGATGGCGCTTGGTAGAGATAGTTAAACTGACGAGTAAGAGTTGAAGAGAATGAGAGAGTGTGAGAACAGGTGAGGTGAGACAGAATGAGAGAGTAAATGTGAGAGAAAGTGTGATACGGAGTGTGAGAGAAAGGGACATAGAATGAAAGAGCGTTGAGAGAGATCGGAGACTGTAAATATCAACCAACGCCTTATACTGCAAAACCAAGGGATCTGAAAAAGAAATAAAATCACAAATTTGAAACAAAACATAATAAACTCACAAACCAACCAACAACCAAACTAGGAACAGACCAGCCTCATAGCTTGTTATTAGGGTGTCCGAGTATCCATATTACCGGTAACAAAACATTATGTAGCGTACCTTGGGCCATGTAATCACTGCACAGTTAAAAAACTGCCAGTTTGTCTGTGGACTACACATCATCTTCTCGGTGACACAGCTTTCAGTTAAATACACTCTTACACACTGTCACGAAAGAGGTTTGTTGAGTTATTGAAATCTGTCTAAAGTTATCCTGGACCAAAATGATGTATCAGATGATACCATGGATAGTGCCAGATAAGAGACTGGTCTTACAAGAAATACCCCCTTTGCGGAAAAGAATCAGGGTGTAATGACATCAAAGGTAGAATCCAGCTGTTTACACCTCCAGGTGTGATGAGAGTGGATGTCCTGAAAGTCTATTTGCTCCCTTTCACGATTCTCCCCTGATATTATGTGTTATTATTATTTTCTATTATGGCTAATTATGCTAGGGGTACTAATTATGGTCTATCTATATATAATATGTATCAACAAAACTTGGAACTCAATTTAAATAATTTTAGCAAGTCTGGTGGTACATATTTACAATTTATTTAACCTATACCGTTTCTCTTTTCGGTTAGGTAACTTATAATGAATCAAATGTATTTACATAATGAAATAAATAAGCATGGCATATCAATTACAAAAATGAATCAATATGATGAATTTTCACCTTTTGATTAACCATTATCTAATACATATATGTTTTGTCACTCTTACCGGACTGTGAAGTAGTGATTATCATATTTATGTCCATAAGGATTCATCATACACTGTATTTTTATCTTTTTATTGTATATATTAGAGGTAGAGTCTGAATAGGCTGACCAGTGGCCTTGTGTTGCCACTTATCTTCTATGTAGAAATCAATCACTCTCTCGCCATGGACTAACACGTCTGTGAATTGCCAGGCAGTAGACGCTGGGTATCTGACTCCAATGACTTTAAGAGCACTTGCACCTCAGAGTTCAACAAAGATGGATGATTCATGCACTTCTGGTAGTTTGCAGGATAAAACCCTCAGGCAATACATACAAGCTGTAACAGGCTGTTAATGGGCATCTAGGTCTGCCAGGCAGATGCGGTTGGCAAAGGTACAAGACGTTTACACTTTTACCGCTTTCTTCTGTTCAGCTGTATTTTTTAAATTTTGTGGCCTCAATTTAGCCAAGGGCAAGGTCTTATATACTAGCACATCCGCCGTATCGGATGGCATGGGGCAAAAAAGGTGTTAAAAATCTCAAAATGAGGCATAATTTTGCCTTCTGTTCAATTAGCAATATTTTTTATATTCATTATCTTTCTTATTTATGAGGCGATTTTGGTCATTTAAAGCTTGAATTATTCTATGAATTATTCTGTATGGATCTATCTACTAATTGATTAGTTTGCAAAATGCATTTTAATATATGCATGCTTTAACTAGCTAAATTGGGACTAACCTGATGTAATGAAGCCCTTTCCCTTAATATTTCTATCTTACTAAAATACTATTCGAGAAAGTTTTTACACCTACCTCTAGCGTAACATTCCCGTTGTTGAATTATATAATCCTTTCCGGTGATACTTCTTTATTCTTTCCAAAATTAAATGGCATTGTACCATCGATTGCACAAAATGGGCCTCTATGTTCAAGCCTAGTACGTTTTACAATACACACCAAGAATGACGCGTTTTCATTGGTTAGTGTATCAGAGAGTTCTCAACATATGGCGTGCGGTATGGTCAGATTTACTCCTAAGTATACAGAAAACCGTGTTGTGAGACAGACTAAATCACGATACACACTATGTTAAGGTTTACAGGTTAACAACTATGTAGACTTCAATATATGGTTGGTTTTTGAGGCTATTATGCAGATGTCGTAAACGGGACAAAAATGGCGGGAAGAAGAATAAAAGTCTATTTTAAAAATACGTTGCACAAATTGTTGTTTGGCTTTTTAAAAAAAAAAAAAAAAAAATCAGATTAATTTTTACCCGACGTTGCATGATTTATGTCGAACCAATCCCACAATAAACACTTTCAATCAGGATGTTACTGAAACGTCTTTGTGCATGTACATTTTTATTACGGCAGAGTTAGTGTGACCATATCTTTATTACTGCGAGCAAGAAGATAATTGTCCATTGGAGTCCTGCAAGTCAATTTCCCGAACTACACATAACTGCCTTTGCACTTTACGTATTGTAATTGTAAATCAAGGTTTAATGTGAACGCTGAAAAGTGAAGGGGAAGTCACTTGTCACTACTTGTGTACGGGGTATAGAAGGGGAAATTACTTGTCACTACTTGTGTACGTGGTATAGAAGGGGAAGTAACTTGTCATTACTTGTGTACGTGAAATAGAAGGGAAAATCACCTGCCACTACTTGTGTACGTGGTATAGAAGGGGAAATTACTTGTCACTACTTGTGTACGTGGTATAGAAGGGGAAGTCACTTGTCACTACTGGTGTACGGGATATAAACATGCATGGCGCTTAGCACAAACTGCGTGTATTGTAGCCTCTGTTACGTATGGCTTAAAACAGCGCACTTACATTTGGTGGTCCATTAGAGTGACTCTGGGCTGCGAAATTCCTCAGCAGCATGATCCGAAGTTCCGACCTTCAGGGTCAGGTCAGGCTCCCGAAGTCCTTCAGTCTTTCAGCAAACAAATGTCAGGCCTTCCTGCCCTATGCCCAATGTCGGTGCCAGGTTATTTTGAGCCCATTGGAAGGGCAAGTAGTAAGCACAAAATATAAAACTGCTAAATTTGTTTTAAATTGCAAGTATAAGTAAATACAACAATCTCTGATTATAATCAGATAATTATCTGTCCCAAATACAAAAGAAAATGTTTTAGCACACAAATAATTTTGAACAATCTTGTAAATTGTAATGTTAACATTTAAGACTCTTAAAAGTTTTAATTTAGGGTTCACCATAATCTCATGTTACGAGCATTGTCCTTTCAAATTTTGTCACCAATTCCTTCAGGTTAATTGCTGATGCTTGGGCGTCTCAAGTGTACATAGTTGCCAAGTCAAATAGTCTCTTTTGTAACATTGTTGATCGTATATTAGTTTTTATAAGTTTGAGCTTTAAGAAACTGTGTTCACCACTTGCCATTGACACTGGAAGTGTGAGAAGGATCCTCGGAGCAACAGAAACATTAGGCACATTCATGATCCAAGAGTTGTTGCTGTAGTATAAAGAGAAATTCACCATGTGGCGGCATAGACTTTGGAAGTCTTCGAGCTATGATACGTTCACAGCACATATCTTCAGCATCAATATCTTTGTTTCCATTGTGCATTAATATTTTTTTCCAAACTCTTGCAGGCCTTAAGTACACGTTCGGTAGATTTTGTGTTGACACTCTATATTGTGACGGTATTGCCTCCCCTGCTTTGCAGTAGTGGTCCAACAGTGACCAAACTCAAGAGTATCTAATATAGGCTTCAATGGAGTCTATTTGTACACAAGATTACTCTTGGCAAAAATGTAGATAGAAGAGTATTAAAGCTTCTATTACATGGGAGGCTTCACAAGAAATTCAGGTAAGCGAAAACAATGCTGGCTGTCGCTAAGCACGTTGATTCTGTAACCTGCCGACCACTTTTGTGAAGAATTTAAGCACTAATTTATCAGCTCGTTAAGCCCCCACCCCTGATTTACTTAGTGGAATTCTCTTATTCAAGTATAGCTCTGTTTAGAATGTGTGTAGTAATTGACTGAGACAAACATGCAGTAACTTTAAAATGATCAAATCGAAGTTAAATTTGTAACATTACAAATAACAAAATTTAATAATAACTTTAAGTTTAACAGTTTGAAAATAATTTGAATAGTTATGGATAAAGAAAAGCTATCATCCTCGTATTTGGGGATTGCAAAAAGGGTAAGAAAGTTCAGATGGCAGCATATATTTGAACTTAGCTGCCATTGACGGTTCTGTCTTTTCACACTGATCACTCATCTCTGGTCAAGGTTGTTGGGTGTAGCTCGTCTCCCAGAAACTTCAAGGAAAGTTTACACAGTGTTCTTTGTCTTAAAGCGTAGGCTACTGATCCCGCCTTGTTCCAGAAATAGTACGTTCTGATGGTACCACCAATAACTGTGATAGAAGAATAGAAAAGAACGCTCTTCTGAGTATGGCGTTCTACGACACAGTTATGTGTCCCCCCTCTTCTATTTCACCATCCCACTTAACTCAGAGTTTACCCTCGATGAGAATTGAATTTAATCCCTCGTGATAAAACTTCCTTTACATTTAAACTGAATAGCTTTAGCTTTACATTGCATTTAAATTAAAAAGGTTAAACGAACAGACATAATATGTTTTACATTTACATCTCCACTGTTTGAAAAGTGCTCACAATATAAATTCATTCGTGTTTCATTTACATTCACTTCTATTAATTAAAATGAATATTGTCCCATGGACATTTACGCTGGTTTAAAGCGTGAAACCTTACATTAATTTTAAAGTGAATATGTTTATAGGGACATTTACACTGCTTTGAAAATGTAAGTCTTATGCTTAGAATGGACATCATTTCTTTTCATCTTTCCCTCCCTGCTCCATAGGGAACCTGGAACTACTTTATGCTTTTAGTTCATATTACGAAACAATCAATAAAGCAACCACCAGCCCGTGCAGTGGTGGTTCATGAATCATCATTCTATAAGCTGAGGTTGCCAGCCTCAAATGCCTTTGACATCCAATAGCGAGTTCCACACAATAAAATTCACATGGTAATATATACATATATATGTTAGTTCACATGTTAGTAATAAAATATGAAATGTAAATCACAACTTACGCCAATCCTGGCTACAGATTTGTCGCACAGATGAATAAAAGAGACGAATCTTCTCTTACACACGTCTGGGATTTCTTTGAATTTTACAATAGATTGCCCCTTCTGACTCCGTGTTTTTTTCAGTTTTCCTAGTTCCGTTGTTCCTTATTAAAATTTGAAAGAGATTTCCTGTGCTTTATAAGTCTTATCTGGTTCTCCAATAAAAGGTCCGAATAACAATTAGGAATTATAAATCTAGTTCTTCACTCTGGCGGTCTGATGTGTTCTTGGCGAGCGTGCAAATCACAGAGGAATAAAACTGTGAAATTGTTAGCCTATATTCCCTCTAATGATGTTATGAATCTAATCAGAAAGATCCAATCATTTCAAATCATGCAGGATAGGCTGTGATATTTCATAATAGTCCCACGTGAAATACGGTGCGTGCCTGCAAAGGTCACGAATTACCATATATGGACATATGATGCCTTGTGTGGTGAAGTGGGATGTTATAAATATTTATATGGGACTTAGTGTACTGACTGAGATCAGCTGTGAAGGTATCTATATCTATTAAGAGTAGTGTATTATAGATAACCTTACTTGCTACCACATATCTATATATCTCAGTCAGAATTATTCTGGAATAGGGTGATGACTACGTTATGTGTCTAGGGTATGTGTATGATGAAGTGTAAGTCACAACAACAGACAGATAAACAATTTAATTTAATCCACTACTCTTGACAACACTGTGACACTCACATACATATAACACTCTATGAGAATATCTTAAGGAGTCACTGATAACTTTTCAAATAACAATATGTATTCATGGTTATCATAAAGGTATATGTGTCCTGATTCAAATACAAAGGAACCAGGAATCACAATCAATTTTAATTACAAGTATATGTACAGACTTTATCAATATGAATATTGTAGTGACATATATTATTAAAATATCCTATGTGTGTCAGTTGTGTAGTGGTAATATGAGGTAATACTGGTTTTGTTTTGTTCAAGCTCTGTTGGTATTTGTCATCATGACTTCAATAGTTTGTCTTTTGGGACTAGTATTGGAGATGTTCTCAGTTCCTGATATTAAGACAATTAAATTCCCCTCTGAATGTTATTTTTACAAAG
The DNA here is from genome assembly GCA_024509875.1 of Oreohelix idahoensis. Lineage (NCBI taxonomy): Eukaryota > Metazoa > Mollusca > Gastropoda > Stylommatophora > Oreohelicidae > Oreohelix > Oreohelix idahoensis. The sequence goes on along the minus strand of JAMPIV010021294.1, from coordinate 25,183 downwards.
TTATTTCAAGATGAGGGGACATAATGTTGAGCTCAGCTGGCCAAATCAGCTTATCTTGCGTGATGGCGGCAGGGAAGGACTCCTCTGCGCGAATTCTCCTCTGGGCTCTGGAGACACCTCACTGATAGCTAAATGGACCAAGGAGTATGCTGTCCGACTCTGGATTCAGCAAAGCTCTGACCAGGTGATGCTCAATACCATCAAGACCACGGTCCCACAATTTCATGGAAATAAACACAGATACGTTGATTAGCAATGAATTCTGGCACAATTACTGGCACAAATTCCCATCTGCTTATGTTCCAGGCTTTTATTTAACACAAATATGAGCTGGCTTCAACGCACTGTTGCTTTATCAAGATTATTTGCACTAGTGGTCTCGAACTAACGCTCCTAAGTGAGTATATCAGCGAGTCTAGCCAATGAGGCCACGTTTCGACAAGTGTTTGAAAAAATGTTACCTTTTCACGTCTCCCCTAACAACGAAAGATAGTATTTATAGCCCGACCAATCGTGGTTAGTCTTTCATTTGTTGCGCTCCAATCAATTTGGAGTTTACATGGTAGGCTAATTCTGTAACGTAAGATTTTTTTCAAACACGTTATAAAAAAATTTTATGAGCAGAAATGATTCCATGCTGTCAGGCATCCCCACTATTTTATTTTGGGTATAATTTATTAATTCCTGGACTATTTGCGTAACGTTTTACATATTCTTTGTCAGCAAGCCCTAAGGAACCCAAATATCCAAATTTAAAAGAGCTACGTGGCTGCGTTCAAAATATGTATTTTCTACCTCCTGTTTCGAAGATGTGCTGTCTGGGTACTGTTATGTTTTCAACCGTAAACCCATCTATTGTTATCTTTCCTAATAAGCGTTTTTTATGATTTTAAAACCTAACTCTGGGAAGGGTAGTGAATTTATCACTGTCCGTCTGAAAAAAAGTTAGTGCATGTAGTCTTACGCGCGTGATGGCAGCATTTGTGTATCGCGCGAAGCGTGTTTAGTGTTCGGCTTTCTGCCTCTCCCTTCTCGCTATCCTTTTGTCCATCTGTCTTTTGATCTTGGTAACATAGTGTAGAAAAAGACATGAATGGAATTTAAAATTTAGGTCAACTTGCATATTTCAAGGTTTTTCTTAGAAAGGCAGCACATTTTATTGTGTGTTTGGGAAACGCGTGTATGTTGCCGAAGGCCTTTAATATCAACGTGAAACGTTACAATTTGCATACGCAGTAGAAAACAAGGGGATTTCGAGTACAGTCATTGTGACAGCACTGTTCTTTACCATTCTTCTTCCTTTATTTATTATATGTATTTATTAGGCTTTATATTTACTTGATAATTTATATATGTGGATTAGAATATTCCACGACACCTCCCCTCTTAAAACAGACATTATATGTCAGTCCTTTATTCTATATACACATAGAGAAATTTATTATTAGTTCTGGGGTTTACGGTGATTCTCATCACACGGATGGCGGCTTAAAAAATCCGCTCCCAAATTGGTTTTTCCAGATATATACTCAATGCTAAAATTATATGGAGCCAAAAGTAAAGACCATCGGAGTAACCTGGAGTTCTCATGCCTAGCCTGTGCTAGAAACGATAAAGGTTTGTGGTCTGTTTGCAACTTAAATGCCTTCCCATATAGATAAATATTGAATTTCTTTATCGCCCATATTACTGCAAGACATTCTTTTTCGCTAGTTGAGTAGTTGATTTCAGCTTTATTCAACTTTCTGCTAGCATATGCCACTGGGCTTAATTCCCCATCCAATGCATCTGATTTCTGTAGTAGAGTTGCACCTAACCCAATATTACTTGCATCCGTCCTTACTATGAATTCTTGACTTAAGTCAGGTAATTTCAAAATGGGTTTACTTGTGAGCTTTTCCTTCAATTCTTGGTAAGTCATTTCACATTGTGGTGTCCATGTAATGCGATCTGGATGTCCTTTACGTGTCAATTCAGTTAACGGTGCACATATGGAATTAAAGTTTTTGATATACTTCTGGTAGAAACCACATAATGAGACAAAGGATCTCACGTCCTTCTTGGTTTGTGGTCTCGGGGCTTTCTGTAGTTTCTCTAAATTCTTTGGGTCAGGGGTCATGTTTCCCTGATAAACTGTGTGTCCCAAAAATTCCAATTCTTTACATCCAACGCAACATTTGGTTGGTCGGGCTGTTAAATTTGCCTCCCTAAGTCGATCAAACAGCATGTTCAGAGAGTCAATGTGTTCCTCAAATGTTTCTGTTGCTATAAGGATATCATCCATAAAATTTGTTATACAGGGATTATTCAGAGGATCCAATAATTTTCTCATCATTCTAGAGAAGACACTAGGCGCATTCTTCAATCCAAATGGCAATCTATTAAACTCATAGTGTCCTTCTGAGGTACTAAAAGCTAGGTATGGTCTAACCTCAGGCTTTACTGGAATCTGATAGTATCCTTTACTCAGATCCACTTTTGAGAAATATTTAGCTTTATTTAGTCTGGCAAACAGCTGATTTGTATCCGGCAATGGATCCACCTGTCCTTCTGTAATAGCATTCAGTCTCCTGTAATCTATACAGAGTCTATGTTCTCCAGAGGGCTTCCTTAAGAGTACAACACCGGAACTATACGAAGACTCACTGTGCGAAATAATTCCTTCCTTCAATAGATAGTCTATCTCTTCCTTCAAAGCTTTCTCCTTAGCAAACGGAATCGAATATGGTTTCATACAGACAGGTGTGGAGTCTATTAGTTTCATATCATATTCCAATAGGTTTGTATGCCCTGGTCGGTCTGTTAACACCTCTGCATGATTATTTAGAACCTGTTGCACTCTCTCTTTCTGAGTTTTCGTTAAATGTGTACTGATTTTCACCTGTGCTGCTGTCTCACAGGGGTGTAATGGATATTCAAATGATGAAAGTGGTTCCTTTTTCATCTCCATGGCGATGGACAAGGTCAACAAGTGTGTCTCTTCCTGATGTTCTCTTTCCAAATATTTCTTCAGGAGATTCACATGATAGATTTTTTCTTTCCCCTTCTTATCTATCTTATAATTTGTTCTAGACACCTTCTCTAGAACTGTATATGGACCCTGCCATCCAATTTGTAACTTATTCTGACTCCCGGGCAAAAGAAGCAGTACTTTCTCTCCCACAGCCAAATTTCTGTCTTTCGCCTTCCTGTTATAATAGGCAGCATGTTTCTTCCTGGCTTGTTTCAAATTTTCATTGGCAAGTTTCCAGCCAGTTTTTAACCGAGTGGTCAGCTCATTCACATATTGGTATGAAGATGTAATGTTTTCCTCTGCCTTTTCATCAGTCCACGTTCTTAACAAAGCTTCGAGTGGACCTTTTATTGGCCTTCCAAACAATAATGTTGCCGGGGCCATACCGGTTGAACTATGGGGTACCTCCCGATAAGCAAAGAGGGCGGCGTGCAGGTACTGGTCCCATGTATCTGGTTTTTCGTGTGCCAACTTTCTCAGGATCGACATCAATGTGCCGTTAAATCTTTCCACTTGGCCGTTCCCTTGGGGATGATACACACTACAATGGAAGTGTTTGGCCTGGAAGATCCTGAAAACTTCTTCAGTTAGTTTCCCCTTGAACTGAGAGCCATTATCAGTCAAGATTTGATTGGGAAAGCCTAACCTTGTGAAAATTGTGAGCAATGCCTCTGCCACATGTTTTGAATCAATCGATGACAGGGCTACTGCCTCTCCCCACATAGAACAAGTGTCCACCAGAGTCAGAATGTAGCTGTTCCTTCTCTTGGTTCGGGTGAGAGGTCCCACAAGATCCACGGCAACTCTCTCAAAGGGTGTTCCCACTATGGGCATTTCCCCCAGAGTTGCTGGTGCAGTCCAATGTTTAGGTGCTACTCGTTGGCACTCTGGACAGGATTTTACATATCGTTTGATATCTTCAGTTATTCCTGGCCAGAAATAGTGACAAGCTATTCGCTGTCCTGTTGCGCTGATTCCCATATGACCACTGAAGGGAATCGCATGCCCTAGTTCCAACACTTTAGTCCTATATGAAGTGGGAAGGACCAGCTGTCCGTGACCATTGGATTCAGATCCAGCCTTCCTATATATCAGTTTGTTCTTCATATAAAACTCTCCCTTGCCTGGAGGTGTATGAGATTTGGGCAACTTCTTGAAACATGGCTTGAGTGTTTTGTCCTCAGCCTGTGCCTTCCTCATCTCATCTGGGTGAGTATTTATGGGATTATCCTCCTCCTTCTTTGACTGTGATCTGGTCTGCACTGTTGCCAATATCACAGGTCTCTTGGGATTCCCCAAGAAGACATATCTACACCCCAATATTAGAGGGTAGATTGGCTCATTTATCACTGCTGCTTTTATGATTCCTTCCACATATCGCGTTTTCACTTTTATTCGGGCGACGGGAAGTGTCATGGTAGCTACATCCTTGGTTGCAGTTTGAATCTCCACTGTTTCTGTGGTGTATTGATCGGCCTGCACCAGGTGAGAACTCACAACGGAATCGTAATCTAAACCGGTATCATATAAACATCTTATAGTGACACCATTACAGATGACATCTTCACACACTGGGGGGTGGTATGGTTCCTGTAATTCTTCAGGTTTGCCCTTCTTTTCCTTTTTCCCCGATGTCATAGCAGCAAAATGAGGAGGTTTCCTTCTACAATGGTCAGTGTCATGATTGTTCATCTTACAATTTTTACACCACCTTTTTCCTTGGTTGAAAGATTTTCTTTCATCATATTTCCTTTCATCGAATTGTGGGAATTTATTTTTATTTTCATACCGTGGCCTATCAAATTGGTGCTTACCTTTATTTTGATCCTTAGGATCAAATTTATTAAAGTTCTGTGGTGCCCTAAAGTTATCCACTTGTTTCTTTTTATTACCTGTTACCTCTGCTTGAGCTGCTTGATACCTTTCAGCAACATTTAGCAACTCACCCAGCCTCTCTGCACCTTGTTCCATGAGAAACTTTCTCAGGTCTGGAGCCATGGACTCTCTTAATTGCTCTATAAGGACCATTTCCTTAAGATCTTGGGTTTTCCCCAGAGAAGTCCATTTCTCCAAGTATGTCTCTATTCGTGCAGAGAACTGGTGATAGGTTTCACCTGACAGTAGTTTAGCATTCCTAAATTTTTTCCTATAAAATTCTGCATTCTTTTCATATCTTAACAAAAGAGCCTGCTTTAGCATGTCATAATTTTCCTGATCACCTCTGCTCATTTTTGCAAAAACTTCATAAGCTGCCCCACGAAGTCCCTGAGATAACTTTAAGCTCCACCTTTCTCTCTCTAACCCATACGTGGTAGCTAATAGTTCATACCTATTTAGGTAGCTCTCTATATCATCGTCTTTCTCAACAAAATGATCTAAATGAAAATTCATAGCTGAGGTTGAGGCTCCTTGGCTAGCAGTGGCATCAGAGGCAAAGGGACTGGCACCATTTTCAGGAGCATGGCCTTGAAACTCAAACTCCCTTAGTCGTAACTCATGTTCCCTTTGTAATCTTTTCTCCTCCTTTTCTGCTTCCCTCTCTGCAGCTAATTTCTTCTCTTCCCTTTCTGCAGCTAATTTCTTCTCTTCCCTTTCTGCAGCTAATTTCTTCTCTTCCCTTTCTGCAGCTAATTTCTTCTCTTCCCTTTCTGCAGCTAATCTTTTGTCTTCTCTTTCTGCTTCCAATTTCTTAGCCTCTTTGTCAGCCTCAATCTGCAACCTCTTAGTCTCAGCCTCAGCTTGCAACCTCTTAGTCTCAGCCTCTAACTTTCTTTCGGCCTCTTTTTCTAATCTTCTTTCTTCGCGTTCAATAAATTTGTCACATTCCGTAGTGACATAGGCAACCATAACTTGCCCATCTAATCCTAACTCTTTTGCAGTCTGAACAGCAGCAGATCGAAACTTGGCCAGGTCCGCCATTGTCTATCAGGTAAATTTCTACAATGTCTAACCAACAATTTAATCTCTAAATATATCTAATGGACAACACAGGCACCGTGAGCTCAACCTTATTTAATTCCACCCAAGGATACCTTTTAATTCTTATATTCCCTGAAGTGAATTACCCCCAATATTTTTAATAGGTAAAGATTCAAAATCCCAAGAGCGAGACCCCAATATATGTGGTGAAGTGGGATGTTATAAATATTTATAGGGGACTTAGTGTACTGACTGAGATCAGCTGTGAAGGTATCTATATCTATTAAGAGTAGTGTATTATAGATAACCTTACTTGCTACCACATATCTATATATCTCAGTCAGAATTATTCTGGAATAGTGTGATGACTACGTTATGTGTCTAGGGTATGGGTATGATGAAGTGTAAGTCACAACAACAGACAGATAAACAATTTAATTTAATCCACTACTCTTGACAACACTGTGACACTCACATACATATAACACTCTATGAGAATATCTTAAGGAGTCACTGATAACTTTTCAAATAACAATATGTATTCATGGTTATCATAAAGGTATATGTGTCCTGATTCAAATACAAAGGAACCAGGAATCACAATCAATTTTAATTACAAGTATATGTACAGACTTTATCAATATGAATATTGTAGTGACATATATTATTAAAATATCCTATGTGTGTCAGTTGTGTAGTGGTAATATGAGGTAATACTGGTTTTGTTTTGTTCAAGCTCTGTTGGTATTTGTCATCATGACTTCAATAGTTTGTCTTTTGGGACTAGTATTGGAGATGTTCTCAGTTCCTGATATTAAGACAATTAAATTCCCCTCTGAATGTTATTTTACAAAGTCATTTCAAGATGAGGGGACATAATGTTGAGCTCAGCTGGCCAAATCAGCTTATCTTGCGTGATGGCGGCAGGAAAGGACTCCTCTGCTCGAATTCTCCTCTGGGCTCTGGAGACACCTCACTGATAGCTAAAAAGACCAAGGAGTATGCTGTCCGACTCTGGATTCAGCAAAGCTCTGACCAGGTGCTGCTCAGTACCATCAAGACCACGGTCCCACAATTTCATGGAAATAAACACAGATACGTTGATTAGCAATGAATTCTGGCACAATTACTGGCACAAATTCCCATCTGCTTATGTTCCAGGCTTTTATTTAACACAAATATGAGCTGGCTTCAACGCACTGTTGCTTTATCAAGATTATTTGCACTAGTGGTCTCGAACTAACGCTCCTAAGTGAGTATATCAGCGAGTCTAGCCAATGAGGCCACGTTTCGACAAGTGTTTGAAAAAATGTTACCTTTTCACGTCTCCCCTAACAACGAAAGATAGTATTTATAGCCCGACCAATCGTGGTTAGTCTTTCATTTGTTGCGCTCCAATCAATTTGGAGTTTACATGGTAGGCTAATTCTGTAACGTAAGATTTTTTTCAAACACGTTATAAAAAAATTTTATGAGCAGAAATGATTCCATGCTGTCAGGCATCCCCACTATTTTATTTTGGGTATAATTTATTAATTCCTGGACTATTTGCGTAACGTTTTACATATTCTTTGTCAGCAAGCCCTAAGGAACCCAAATATCCAAATTTAAAAGAGCTACGTGGCTGCGTTCAAAATATGTATTTTCTACCTCCTGTTTCGAAGATGTGCTGTCTGGGTACTGTTATGTTTTCAACCGTAAACCCATCTATTGTTATCTTTCCTAATAAGCGTTTTTTATGATTTTAAAACCTAACTCTGGGAAGGGTAATGTATTTTATCACTGTCCGTCTGAAAAAAAGTTAGTGCATGTAGTCTTACACGCGTGATGGCAGCATTTGTGTATCGCGCGAAGCGTGTTTAGTGTTCGGCTTTCTGCCTCTCCCTTCTCGCTATCCTTTTGTCCATCTGTCTTTTGATCTTGGTAACATAGTGTAGAAAAAGACATGAATGGAATTTAAAATTTAGGTCAACTTGCATATTTCAAGGTTTTTCTTAGAAAGGCAGCACATTTTATTGTGTGTTTGGGAAACGCGTGTATGTTGCAGAAGGCCTTTAATATCAACGTGAAACGTTACAATTTGCATACGCAGTAGAAAACAAGGGGATTTCGAGTACAGTCATTGTGACAGCACTGTTCTTACCATTCTTCTTCCTTTATTTATTATATGTATTTATTAGGCTTTATATTTACTTGATAATTTATATATGTGGATTAGAATATTCCACGACACCTTGTATACACTCTTACAAACATATTTGTAGACTCATATTGTCTAAAATGTAATAAATCCATAATTACTTTTTAACCAAAGACCGGAAGCAATTACATCACATTTGTCTGCCCACCCGTGTCACACAGACGGTAATGTCGCCTTATCAGGGGTTCAATCTAAACGCACCGGCGACTATCTTCTCAGCTCTTCGTAGGTTGGGATGACCAGGTAACAAACCGGTGACATATTTGCAAGGAGTGTCACAACTGTGATAGTTATCACCTACAGGGGGATTTGATAAAATCACATATCTGCTACTAAGCAGACAAATAGAAAGAAAGAAAAGTGCGATAATTGTCAGCACCTAATAGAAATCAGTACCACAAATGTACCGATACTGCCGGGGAGAACCAAAGATCGATGGTCGCCCCGTTTCGTCACAGATATATATATACGAGTATATCATACAGGAAGCCAAATAGAGAATTGTATTGTTGGAGCTGTTTGAATCTCTCTTCAACAGATTGTATGGCCATGTCTAAGACAGCATAGTAGATACCCACTTTGAATTTCTGTTTTGGATCTTGCTGTGTCTCTTCATGGACCTCAATTCTCCTTTTTCTAGCTTGTTCTGTCTCAAAGTTTGGTAGTATCTCTAGCTCCTTTGCAATCTCAGTTGTATCTATCAAAACTTGTTGAAAACTCTCATCACATCCGTAGCCCACAAGGTTATTCTTGATCACCTGCAATTGGCTTGTAGATGAATTTAAATCAGCTTCCTTATTTTGCAATAGCTTGCTTGTAAGATTGACTTCAAAAATGCTGTTGTACCATGTAACAAGGGATACCAAAAACATGAAATTACAAATTGCACCAGCAAGGGCCTTAGCTTATATTCGGGAAGTATTTCCATTGGCAACTGTTAGGCTTATGTCATCAAAGATCTCTATTAAATAATAATAATAATAAATTCTTTAAGCACCAAACACGGCGCATAAGGCAGAAACCAGTGCTCTCCAGGTTGTTCGTTGTGACGCCACTCCTCTTAGCTCTTGCACATTACTTAGGCCCAACGTTCTTCCTTCTCTTATTATTGTTCTTCTGAGTGTTTCTTTTGGTCTTCCTTTTTTCCTCTTACCCTCAGGAACCCAAGTGAGCGCCTGTAGTGGTATTCTGTTGTTTTGCATTCGTAGGACATGACCGATATATGACCATCGTCTTTTCCTTATATAGTTGGAGACATATTTCTGCCTAGAGTCTTCTCTTATTTGTCGATTAGTCTTGAATTCTTTCCAACTGATGTTCATGAGTTTTCTAAGACATTTGTTCTCGAATGTATTCAGCTTGTTCTCCAATGATTTTGTTATTTTCCAACTCTCACAGCCGTATGTTAACACTGAGAAAACATTTGAATTAAACAGACGAAGCTTGGTATGTATATTCAATGATCGTAATTTCCAAATGTTAGATAATCTATTGAAGGCGCTAGCTGCCAAAGCAATTCTAGTATGGATTTCTCTTGTTGTGTCACCATCCTGAGTCATTTTACTGCCTAAATAATTGAAACTTTCAACTTTCTGTAGTTTTTCCCCGTTCAAGATGATATCAAAGGTCTCGTTAGAAAAGTTCATAGCTTTAGTTTTAGAGGCATTTATTTGGAGACCTATTTTAACCGAGAGATGACACAAATTATTTATTGCTTCTTGGGATTGTTTTCCACTGATTCTTCTATAATTGTTTTTAGTGTGAATATTTGATCAATACATGATCGTTTCGGCCTGAAACCCGCTTGTTCTTCTCTGATCTTTTCGTCAGCATGCAATTTAAGTCTTTCTAACATCATGCAACATAATAATTTTCCAGGTACTGATAACAGAGATATACCACGCCAGTTATTGCAGTCTGATAGATCACCTTTCTTCGGTAACTTTACAATAATACTGTCTTTCCATTGTTGTGGTGGTTGTTCTTCTCTCCATACTTCATTTATAATATCTAAAATTCTCAAGAGGTTGTTGTCATTAACTGCTTTAATCATTTCCCCTGAAATTTCGTCAACTCAAGCAGCTTAAAAATTTTTTAATCTTTTAACGGCTTGTTTGATCTCGTCCAGCGTGAATTCATCGCAAGTTATTGGCAAGGTGGTTGTGGGTGTTTCATTATTAAAACCAGGTGTTACTGTTGGTGGTGGTCTGTTTAGCACCTCCATGAAGTGCTCAGCCCATCTCTTCATTTGTTCTTTTTCTGTTGGTATTGAAATACCTAATTTACCTTTAACAGGTGTTTCCATAGCTCTATTAAAGCTTCATATATATTACCAAGATGATATCTCTGTGGTTTCACAGCATCGATCCCACTCTCCCTTCTTGTTTCACTCAATGGCTTAACAGTTATGCGTAAGCCTGATACGTGGCTAGTTAGACTGTGCCAACGCTGAGTCGATGCAGATAAATAATTATAGATGTGTTGAATCAAACTGAAGAAACTAGATGCTTCCAGACAACACTTCGCGGCATCATTGACTACCAAGTTTAAAGAGTGTGCATTGCATGACACACAAAAAAAGCACGTGGTTGTCAGTTGCATGTTTTACGTCGGTTAAAAAAACTAATCTTTATAAAACTGAGCCCCTCAAAGGTCAGTACTGCGCCTAAAGGTAGCACCTGCCCTACCTATGCCATCCGTGTAAGGTTCATTCATGTCTCTGTTTTAATCATTTTCATATCTGTCTCCAGTTTCTTTCTCCATACGAATTTCAGTCACCCTATATCTGCCTTACGCTGTGGATTAGAGAACAAAGACTGCCTTGTTTCGCTATCAGCAGGTTTCCTCAGAGTATGCCCTACACAAAGCCAGAGTGTTTTTGTTTTTTAACCTGACCTCTAATGTTCACCAAGGCGTTTATGTAAAGTACCCTCTGAAATTTTCTAGTACAAGCTGCGAAGTAATCCATTTACACAATCTGGACCCAGGTTAAGTAAGATTCATAAGAAACTGTCTAGTTTTACCAGGACTCGTATAATCAATGTTTGCACCCTCAAATATTACAAAACTCATCCTTACTTAATCGTAAGTAGCATGTAAACTTATACGCTGTATTTAGTAAGCAAACTAATACTGAGAGTAAATGTTTGGACAACGTGAACGTAGATTTTGTCCTGCCGACTCACTAAAATAATTACAAGTTTAGACCAGTTGAGAAATGATCCGAGAGTGGTTGACCATCACCTCTTTGAGTGATCAGCACTTTATGGTGTTAGGAAAATGCTCGTTCTCCGAGGCCTTATAAATGGAACACCTTATATGGAGCAAAACATCAATAACTTGCCAACACGTGCAGATATCATTACATGGCATTGGGACGAAGGGCGATAGCTCCAAAGCCGTTGGATCAACCACAACAACAATGTCACAAAATGGCTTAATTAAGAGTATGTCTGAGTAAAGAGACAAGACACCAGTTTTGAGGAAAGTCTGAGAAGATAGATTAAGACGAGAATTAAAGTGACTGTGGAGGATGAGACTTATAGCTTCAAGGGTGAGAACCTAGATTGACTCTCCCTCGCCACTTGTGACTTGTTTTTATAGCTACTGTCTCACCACCTCTTGCTCCGAGGGAGATAAGGTTTATACTAATTTATATCCACAGACACAACTGTTCAGTTAAATAATACAGGTACAGTACAGTGAAAGACAAACTGATCCAGTGCCCATTTTATAGTTTATTAAACAAAAAAATCTATACCACAGCGAAAAAAGAAAACAACAATAACGTGCGAGTTCGCACAACCTGGAAAAAAGAACAAATCAATAAATGACACAATTATCAAATGACCACGCTGTCTTCCACATCTACAGGAAAAACCACTAAGGTTAAAGAAATATACCGGGCGGGGGGTCTCTAAGTAAGAGCCACCACGACCTGAACTCTACTATTACTAACTAAATACACTGTGGAGTCCCACACACCACAAGACTACTCTCCACTAGTTTTCACTCTGTCCCGTTTAACCAGTCAGAGGAAGACTTATTAACTAATCTGACTAAAATGTCTCAAGGCGCTCCTGGCGGTCCTACACCACTAACTTATACACCACTAAATCCTACTCCACTGAATTCTGCAGAATTAACTCAGAGGATCTCCTCTAAGTATTATCTATCTAACTCTACAGTTCCTGGGAAAACAACTAACTCCACTCTCTCCCCTCTCCTTCAGTTCAGTGCCTTCCTGACGCTATCGTCTTCGTCTGAGGCTCAAATGTGTTACCATTCGTTAGGTACCTCCTCCCGTTAGCATTTAGAGAGGTATGATCTCCCTCTCTCCTTTCCAGAATAACAGATGAAGGGCCCTTGGTGACTATAAATATATAAATATATATAAATATATATATAAATATATAAATATAAATATAAATAAATATAAATAAATATATAAATATATAAATATATATATAAATATATATATAAATATAAATATAAATATATGGTGATAATCAATCTATATAAAATCCCAGCTTTTTCTGTCAGTAACGCTAA
>JAMPIV010021294.1:0-5000 GCA_024509875.1 Oreohelix idahoensis | reverse complement strand
ACGACAACAAAAAGCATGGATAACAACAGAAACCATCAATAAGGTAAAAGACAGAAAAAACAAGAAAGGAGATTTAAACACAAGCAAAACCAGAAGTTCCAAAGCCAAGGCTCAAGAAGTGTACACAGAAGCAAACAAAGAAGTAAAAAGAAGTATCAAAAGAGACAAGAGGAAGTATATTGAGGAGTTGGCAAGAGAGGCAGAAGATGCTGCAGCCAAAGGGAATATGAGAGAACTGTATAACAGCACAAAGAAGCTAACGGGGAAATACAAGCAAACAAGTTGCTTCATAAAAGATAAGAATGGAAAACTGCTCAGCAATATACAAGAGCAAATGAAGAGGTGGACAGAATATTTTGAGGACCTTCTCAATAGACCAGCTCCACGAAACCCCTCGGACATCCAGCCAGCAGAAGAAGAGCTACAAATTAACGATGAAAGACCAACGAAGGAAGAAATAAAGAAAGCCATAAAGCTTTTAGGAGATGGAAAAGCGTCTGGACCTGATGGCATTCCAGCAAAGGCCATCAAAGCAGATATCGACACGGCTACAGAGATGTTATATGAATTACTTGGTAAAGTCTGGGAAAAGGAAGAGATACCAGCAGAATGGAAGGAAGGATATCTGGTTAAGTTGCATAAGAAGGGAAATATACAAGAGTGCACAAATTATAGAGGAATAATGTTACTTTCAGTGCCAGGAAAAGTATTAAACAGGATTATCCTTGAAAGATTAAACGAGTCCATAGACAAGAAACTGAGAGATGAACAAGCAGGTTTTTCGACTAAACAGATCCTGTACAGACCAGATAGCCACTTTGAGAATAATAGTTGAACAAAGTCTGGAATGGAATTCACCACTATACATCGGATTTGTGGACTACGAAAAGGCATTTGACAGTGTAGACAGAGAATCACTTTGGAAATTGAAGAGGCATTATGGAGTTCCCCTGAAGATCATTAATTTAATAAAGAAAACATATGAAGACATGACATGCAGAGTTCTTCATGAAGGACAGCTTACAGAACCGTTTGGGATAAGAACAGGAGGGCGACAGGGATGCCTCTTGTCTCCATTTCTTTTCTTACTAGCAATAGACTGGGTTACGAGAACATCGACAACACACAACAGAAATGGAATCCAGTGGATGATCTGGATTTTGCTGATGACTTAGCTCTTCTGTCCCATAACCGTAATCAGATGCAGGACAAATTGAAAACACTCGATGAGAGGTCACAGCAATTGGGTCCGAAAATATACAGGGAAAAGACAAAGATAATGAGAATAAATGCAGGTAATGATAACAGGGTTGAACTTGAAGAAGCACCAATACAAGATGTAGAATCGTACACATATCTTGGCAGCAATATAGACAAAGTTGGAGGGACAGACAGTGATATCAAAATAAGAATACAAAAAGCAAGAGGAGCTTTCATTGCATTGGGAAATATATGGAGATCAAGAGAAATGGGATCCAACACGAAAATAAGAATCTTCAACTCAAATGTGAAGTCAGTCCTATTGTATGGCTCTGGGACGTGGAGAACAACAAAGAAACCTACCAAAAAGCTACAGACTTTCATAAATGGGTGCTTGCGTAGAATAGAGGGATTAAAATGGTATGACAAGATTACCAACGTGGAACTGGTGCCAGTGGAACAAGAGATGAGAAGAAGACGATGGCGATGGATAGGACACACACTAAGGAAACCTGTTGATAGCATTACAAGGCAGTCCTTGTTCTGGAACCCCCAGAGCAAGAGAAGCAGAGGTAAACCAAGAAGCACATGGAGAAGAGAGCTGGAAACAGAGGTGAAAATGATAAGGAGAACGTGGAAAGAACTTGAGATGATGGCACGTGACAGGAGGACTTGGCATGTGTTTGTTGAAGGCCTATGCTCCTTTGGGAGTGGAGGGTTATGAATGAGAAGTATCCCCCTCTCTTAAATGGTAAACATCAAGGATTCTCACAATATTCATCTATTTGTAATACAACCTGTATCCAGATAGAAGTTCCCGACCGAGCGGGAAACAAGCCTGTTTTGTCCCGCCCGCCCAACACTGCAAGAGTTGTCGCAACGAAGTTATTCAGTTGTAGTTCCTGTGTCTAGACTTACATTCCCCTGTTCACCCCATCGGAGGAACAGTGATAGTTTTAGAACAGTGAAGATAACCTTTACGATTTATATCGTTACCAGGATTCACCTGGAATTAACATATTCGGCGTTCACCTCATTAGTTCTTTTTTTGGGATGAACTGGGGCCAATCTGTATCCTCGACAGCTGGAGTGGTATATTAATCACAGTGAAATAGGGATTATGTTCGTGGAATAAATCTGTTACCAAGGGATACCACAGACACACGAGTAAAAAAGCAAATAGGTAAGAGAGTGAGAAGTGGCCACTGAGTGAGAGAGTGTGTGATGATTTTGTTGTTGCTGGAAACTGTCTGATTTTTTTTTGTTTTTTTTACTTTCTCTTATAGTGTACCAATTTTGTTTATTTTGTAACCAAGTGCTAACCTTCAACCTTTGGGTTAATATTTCTTTGGGTTTTCTTCATACTTCAGAAAGCAATGGCAAACTACTGAATGAAAAAAATTGCCAAGAAAAATTACAAACAGCCAATAAAAGCTGGGGGTTGATTGCCACGTCCTGTAAAGGATAAGCATACGGTGAAGGCGTACCATTCTTCTTTATTTCCTCTGTACGTAAATGATTTCTTGCTATCTTTTGGGTATTTGATGTTGTGACAAATTTTAGTGATAATAAACAACAAAGAAATTTAACATTTGTGGGTTGGTTAGACCCATACCCATTTATCCTTAGTTCTTCACGTTTGTGTGTCTTGTTGTCACATAGTTGTGTGTGTGTAGAGTAACTTGTCTTTTTTTAGATAGGGAGGTAAAGACTGTCTTGTAAACAAAGCACAGTTGTACGGATAGGCTGGAGGAGAGAAACCTACTCACTCCAGAGACGTATCTTTCCCTCAACCTACCATCTGTGAAATCTATTTTCTATACATTCTCGTGTGTCTGTCAACATTCACTCTTTACTTAGATGCGCCTAATAAAACACTTTACCTACCGTACGACAACCGTTAGGTATTGGTGCTTTTGAATTTAATTCCCGTCTTATGACGGACTTTTACACTAGTTGATATATAAATACAGATGTTGGTTCGTTCATTCGTTCATCCCTAATATATCTGGCCCTTCCTCCCCAAACATTATCGAATCTTCCCGTAAAAGACACAAACGCACACACCTATACGTACACACACCCACATGTACACACACACGCGCAAGCGCATGACAGAAAGTAGGACCGGAAGAGATAAGAGGACGTATTTAAAACAGGTACTCATAATTATGCTCGTGCTGGCATTTTACATTTGTCGATCCAGATTTCCAGACTGTGCTGGAATGTTCCAGTAGAATACCAGGCCCGGGGAAAGCGTTCACTTTATTAGTTCTCAAACCCCCCCCCCCTTCTCAAGCTGTTTTATTACAATCTCTTACCCTTTTTTACTTTTGTGTTAACTTCTCAATTAAAAAAAAAAAGAAATCTTACATAATTTGCTTAGTTTTTGTACTAGAGTCTGGCATCTGTCAATAGCACGTGCTCATTCTTATTAGTGCGGATTTTTAAAAAATTTTTTTTTTAAGAGTTTAAAAGTTAATTAGCTCTTCAACAAATAACATTTATCTTTCACATCACACCATCACATTAGTTAACATGTTCGTGAAGATGTACATTCGTAATGCGGTACACTACATCTCACATTTAGCTGATTGCTTTACGAGGTGCTTTTCCAGGACGACTCGGAGTACGCTGGGAGGACATTAGACAATCTCCGAAGGACCGAAAGCTAGAATGGAACCAGGCCAGGAGGAAGACAGCCGATAGGAAAATATGACGCTCTATCTACCAAACCTCTACACTTTACGGTAGAAGAGGAACGACTAAGTAAGTAATATTTACGAGGCAATCTATTTTCTGGAATCGAGGAATTAAAAAAACAGACGCATGGAGAATGGAATTGGCGGCAGCCAAGGATAAAGAACACATGGAAAGAACATGAACGGATGGCACGTGACATATGTTTACAGTGAATTATTTGCAGGCCTGGGCTCTACGGCAGCTGAAAGTTTTTGAATGTATAAATACATGAATACAGCACAGATATGACCAGGTCGTGCCGTTAGCCTCGTGCTAGATAGACATACCCGGAAATCATTTGGAGATCTGGAAGACGACCAGCTATAGTAATATACTCCTCACCGTCACATCAGATTATAATGATTGAGCTGACCGTACCATATGAATCCAGATTAGGCGAACAACACTCATTCCGATTGGCAAAGTACAATGATCTGGTCATGGACTTGAGACATGACGAGTTCACAGCAAAAGTCATAGCTGTAAAAGCAGGAGCAAGGGGTCTGGTGGCTTGCTCAGTATATGATGCACTGAAACTAGTGAGTGTGACAGGACAGTCAAGAACGAGGACACTTAAGAGGCTTAGTGAAACGACAGAAAGGGCGTCGCGTTGGTTGTTGAAAAACCGCAATGGGCTTTGGAATTCACGACAATAATTTATATACAAAATAATGGTTACTTTCACAATGGCCTCAAGCTGGAAGCATGGATAAAACCATGATTGAAGTTGAAAGTCGCAACCAAGGTGGACTGGGTTCAATTCGCAACGCAGGCAGGAAAGACAACAGGAGGCGTTCAGTTGGCAGCCATGACCCAAGTGGGAACCGCCCCCTCGGAGTGTACAGAAGATAAAGCGCCAAAACACTTGTCCGACGGAGGGAACTCTTTCTGATGATCAGATTGTCTCCTGCAGTATGGCTCTGTACATAGGTTCCTATCACTTATGATATAGTTTAGCCATAAAGCAGATCTACGAGCAAATTGTAAATTCCATTTTTTCCACAAAACGCAGAACGAGTAAGAAAGACAAATCTGTACAATGAATGAAGAGATTATCT